>PVKC010052162.1:0-10309 GCA_004027635.1 Crocidura indochinensis | reverse complement strand
TGGTGGCTCTTGTATCCTGGGCACTATTTTTTTTGAGGTGCAGAAGCTTCTCAGTCTAATGTATTCCCATCTGTTGATCTCTGCTTCCACTTGTTTGGAAAGTGCATTTTCCTCCTTGAAGATGCCTTTAGTCTCAATGTCATGGAGTGTTTTACCGACGTGTTGTTCTATATACCTTATGGTATCAAGTCTAATATCAAGTTCTTTAATCCATTTGGATTTTACCTTCGTACATGATGTTAGCAGTGGGTCTATGTTCGCTTTTTTGCAAGTGGCTAACCAGTTCTGCCAGCACCACTTATTAAAGAGGTTTTCCCTGCTCCACTTAGGATTTCTAGCTCCTTTGTCAAAAATTAGATGATTGTATGTCTGGGGAGTATTGTCTGAGAACTCAAGCCTGTTCCACTGATCTGAGAGTCTGTCTGTTCCAATCCCATGCTGTTTTGATAACTATTGCTTTGTAGTACAGTTTAAAGTTGGGGAGAGTAATGCCTCCCATACTCCTTTTCCCTAGGAGTGCTTTAGCTATTCAAGGGTGCTTATTGTTCCAGATGAACTTCATAAGTGTTTGATCAACTTCTTTGAATTCATTCTAACTAAATTTTAAGCCCTTGATTCAGGAAGAGTTTTTTTTTAATATTTATAGCTATAAATCCTTGGTAACCATCATATAAAAACTAATAAGTAATTAGTAAAAGGATATGATGGACTTGGGCTTAAATCATATATTTTTTTAACTTTTTATTGAGACCATTGTGAATTACAAGTTTGTCACAGTTGTATTATAGGCAGAGAGTGACCATGAATTATGGTCATTCCCACCATCACCACTGTTGAATCCCCTCCACCAAAGTTCCCAGCATGCATCCCATACCTCCCCTATTAGCCCCTGAACTGCTAGTGTAACAGGTCCATTTTGTGTTTAACTTGCTATAGTTTGAGTCTCTTAATTATATTGTCATTAACTTTGGCTTGGGTATTTAGATCTGACCTTTCTTTTTTTCTACTCTGTACTCCTAAGACTACTTGGCCCTTGGGTCACAGCCACTTTTTCTGTTTTCTCGATTTGTAGGAAGACTTAGAAATATGAAGCAGAACAAAATGATTCAAGTTCTAGGGGGTCTATGAAAAAGCCCCTATTAAAATATATAAATAAAATTAAAAAATAAAGAAGCAAAAGTGAGGGGCAGATGTGACAAAGTTTTTTTTTTTAGTTGTGGTGATGGTGGTTTTAGTTTGTTTGTTTTTTACATAGGTGCAATAAATGTTGGGGGATATTAGAAAGGAAATTTCCTTGCCCTAAGAGATACAGGTGTCTCTACCTTTGATAATCATGCTGTCATAAGACTGACCACAGGCTCTGGGTATGTTATTTGTCCAGTCCCCAGGTCTTTCTTTATGGTTTCAGGAAAAGTTTTGCTCAGTCGTGGTTGTCGTAATCAGTCTTATGTAATTAGAGATCTTGGTTTTTGCACAGATCCTAGAATGAAGCCAGGGTGTCATGGACTGGGCTTTAAAAGCTTTTGCACTAACTTTTGTCTTGAGAAAAGGTTATTTTCAGAGTTCATTGTAATGATTCTTAACCAAACGATTCCAATACCAGGCACCAAAAAGATGGAAAATCTTATTATATCTTTGTTTTACAACTGTTGAGTAAACAAAAAAGCCTTTGCTGATTCATTCAATACTCTGATGATGAAAAACCAGTGTCTCATTGTCTTTTTAGTTTTCATGCCATCACATATGACAAAGGATCCTGTTAGATAAAACTAATGTAGGTATTATGGTAACATAAAATTGCTATTTTTAAAAGCCCCTAAATGCTTACATTTATTTTCTATACTTTTCTCATAGGCATCATGATCTATAGGTCTATAGATCATACTCTGATGAATATACCCTAATATACTGTTGTCACTGTGCAAGCTGGTTAAAATGGATAAAGGTTTACCTGGAAAAAACACTCTAGGTGTTCCCCAAAACGCAAGTTGAAAATGGCCAGAACAATTTTGATAGTTGTAATCAGACTTCCAAAGCTCAAAAATATTAGTAAGTGGAAAATAACTTAAATGCTCACACAAGCAAATCTCTGATAACTTTCCTAAAGTGTATGTGCATTAAAGATGCTCAGACTGTTCTCTTAGTACTCAGGCTGTCCTTTTGGAATCATGCTTGGTAGTGCTCAGGGACCCATAGTATTTCTGAGGATCAAAACAGAGCTCTCTGTATGTAACTCAAGAGACTGAGCCATTACTGTCTCTCCAGCTCCAATATTTTTGTTCATTACCAAAAAAAATAGATTATACATCAAAGTTAAAACAAGATTTATAGAAACATGAGCAGTTAGGTAGAGGTTGGTAATTTTTCCTCATACTTAGCTTCAGTCATAGCTTAATCTAGCTCTAATTCTTTCATTTTCTTATTCATTATATGATTCATATTTTATGGTAAACAACTTCTACATTTTTATGCAGGGAGCAGACATATCTGTTTATACCAGCCTCATCTACCCATCCCTTGAGTAATGTTATAGACCACGGGAGTTCTTTTTATTACATAAGCTTTGCTATGTATCCATTTTACCATTCATAATCCAGAGAAAAGAAATTATTAGAACATTTTGGTTCAGATTCATTTCTTTTATGAAGTGGAATATCTTTCTTGCATTCAACTTCTCAGTTTCTTTCAACTCCATGAAAAGATATACTTTCATGTAAGAATGTAGGGAGTATGAAATTTTCTTTGAAACTCAGGGAAAATAAATATATAAGAAAATGACATGTTTCCAATTGAAAAAAATTGTTCAATAATTCTTTTGTCCCAATAATTTCTCAACATTCTATATATTATGATCAATATCACATTGTCATTCAGAGTTTTCTGGGGCCAGAGTGGTGGTGCAGTGGTAGGGCGTTTGCCTTGCACACAGCTGATCTAGGATGGACTGGGGTTCAATCTCCCAGCATCCCATATGGTTCCCCAAGCCAGGAGTTATTTCTGAGTGCATAGCCAGGAGTAATCTCTGAGCGCTTCCAGGTGTGGCCCAAAAACCAAACCAACAAACAAAAATGAGTTATCCCACAGTCTTTATAATGTCTTTTGATCCCATAGGTTAATTGATATGACTATATTTTAAGTTCTTGAAAAGTTTTTAAAATTCATTTAAGTAAGTTATGAGATATGCATTGTTTGAAGTATGGTTTATTTATGTCACAGTGATTGTTCACTGAGTTGTATGGGTGCATTTAAAACAGACAATTATAGGATAGAACATTAATTCCTTGAATAAGACAAATCAATAGGACTTGGGGCCAGAAGCTAAAGACAGGGAGTTGGGCCAGTGTCCAAAATTCATGCTGTTTAACCAGATTTAGCTGAAGCATTATAAATGATAAATCAACTGAATTTATGAAGGTTTTATAAAACACTTTTACAAGAAATTCTTTATCTCACTCTTACACACTCTATATAACACTTTTGGTACTTGCATAAACTTCAATCAACCCACTCATGGAATGGCAAATATGCTGGTGGGAGGAGAGGTAAAGTGCCCTGCAAAGACCTAGGATGATGGTGGGTGAGTTCTGAGGCATTAGACGTACTAGCAGCTGCTTTGAGATATTTGAAAAAACCTTATTCTGCAAATAGAATCCTACATATTCCTTCCTTTGTTTTATATTCAGAATGATTCAGTATTTTGTAAAATTGTTGACTCAAAAGTAAGGGGCCCGGGAGATAGCATGGAGGTAAGGCGTTTGCCTTTCATGCAAAAGGTCATCGGTTCGAATCCCGGTGCCCCATATGGTCCCCCGTGCCTGCCAGGAGCAATTTCTGAGCATGGAGCCAGGAGTAACCCCTGAGCACTGCCGAGTGTGACCCAAAAACAAAAACAAAAAAAAATTAAGTGTCTATTAACTATGGTTCCTCATGGTCAAAACCTCTCAAAATCTTGTGTTATAGTCAAAGGAAAGTGGCAGGTACTCTAAATGGGAAAAGGTGTTTGATATACAAACTATGGTCAAGATACCTTGCAAGTATGTTGTAACATATAATTCCATCAAATAATCACCATGATCCTGTGAGCAGTGATCAAACTTCAGTATTATGGTGAGCAAAGTGCAACCTAGAGAGACTAAGCAATGCCATGAAGTTAAACCAATATGTGCTTTTAAGAAGCTTAGTGATGTATTCATGATTTTATACCACGGGGATCACATCTTCTAGTCAACATATTTGCATTCAATTTGAAAATAACTTATTCTCAAGGTGACAGTTACTTTTCTAAAATTTGTATCATATAGTTTCACCTTCCTATTGAAAACACCCCAATAGCACAGTGTAGGGCCTTGCAAGTAGTCAACCAGGTTTGATCCCTGGCATCCCATGTGGTCACCTGAGCCTGCCAGGAGTAATTTCTGAGTGCAGAGCCTGTAGTAACCGAGTGCTGCCAGATGTGGCCAACAAGAAAACAAGCAAATAAAACGAAAACACCCAAATTGCTTTATATGGATTATGATTACATCATTCACAAGAGTCATAAAATCCATGTTTACTGACTTCTTGCAATCTACATCTCTAAGCACTCCTTTTTCTATTATCTACAATCTACATTCCAGAAGCACTGACTTTCCTAAATCACTAAAATACAGCTTCCTGGGGCCAGCGCAGTGGTGCAGAGAGGTAAGGCATCTGCCTTGCTGGTGCTAGTCTAGGATGGATTGTGGTTCAATTCCCTGGCATCCCATATGGTCCCCTAAGCCAGGAGCAATTTCTGAGCTCACAGCCAGGAGTAACCTCTGAGCATCACTGGGTATGACCTCCCAAATAAACAAAAAGAAAAATATATTTTCCTATAACTAAATATTTTATTCTATAAAATTAATCAGTACAAAATGCATATTATTAGTGTTTATTCTCAATATGTGATCGTTTATGATGCTTATTATGAATCCCTTGAAGTTAATATCTTTGTAAATTCATGAAATAAAAATGTAAAGCACTCAGCTGACATTCCTGGGTCCATTTTGGATCTAGAAGTGTGTTCCCTACCTTCTAGCTTTGTCCTGGAAGCTCTCAAGCCTAACCTCTATCATTTAGGAAGACCCAACTCAATATTTTATGACAGTCCTATCTACTCATCACACCTAATATCATACAACTTGATATTGATGAAGACTTGATGAAAACTAACAGTGAGAAAAATGCAACAGCTAGTTATGTCCCTCATAGACTCACAGGAACCTTACTTAGCTCCAGATTTATCCTACATATTGCAGGAATACAGTAAGTGAAATGGGAAGTTATATAGAAGCTCATAGTGGGGGGGCATCATAATGTCAACTGTGACTTCACAATTTTATACTATGATGACATAGTCGCCAAGAAACTTAATGTCTGTTGTGACATCACAACTATGAATTATGACTTCGTAGCATTGCACATCAGTGTCCATTGTGATGCCACAATCACGAATTATGACCTCATAGTGGTAGGTATCATAGTGTCTATTGTGACATCACAATTGTGAACTCTGATGTCATGGTCATGTGCATCAGAATGTTTGTTTTGACATCACAACTGTGAATTTTTTAATCATATTATTGTGGATCATTATGTAATTGTGATATCTCAACTATGAGTTATGACCTATAGTGTTGCACATCACAAGGTCCATGATGACACCACAATCTCTAATTATGGCTTCATAGTGTTAGTTGTCATCATAGGGTGAATATCACATATTGTGACTGTATAGTGGTGTGTATCCAAATGTTCACTTTGATGTCACAATTGCATACCATTATGTATATTGTATGTCACAACCATGATTTATGACCTATAGTGTTGCACAGAACATTGTAAATTGTAATGTTACAATGTTATACATCATAATGCCCATTATGACATCACAGTCAGGAACTATGACCCCATAGAGGTATGCAGCATAATATTCATTTTGACTTCACAATTGTGAAAAATGATGTCATACTCATGTGCATAGTTCTGTCTCTTGTAACATCACAGCCATGAATTATTGCATCATAATAGTGTTGAACTTCATAATGTGCATAATGACATCACAATCACATATTGTTATCTCCTACTGATGTGCATCATAGATTCCACAGTGACGTCACAATAGTGAAGTGACTCATAGTCGTGGCTCATCAGATGTCCGTTTCGGCATCCCAACCATGAATTACGACATCATATTTTTGTGAACCATAATGTACATTGTGACATAACAACCATGAGTGATTGTCTATAGTGTTGTGCATCACAATGTCCATTGTGACATCAAAATGGCAAATTAGGACATGATAGTGTTGTACATCATAAAATTCTACTGTGATTTACAATTGTGAACTATGATGCCATATTCATGATGCATCATAATGTCTGCTATGATGTCACACTTATGAATTATGACATCATAGAGTTGTACATCATAATGTCTATTGTGGCTTTACAATTGTGAAATATGATGTCAGAGTTGTGTGCACCGTAATGTCTGTTGAGAAATGAAAGCCATGAATTATGGCATCATAGTGCTGTGCATCAAGATGTCCATAGTAAAGCCATAATCACAAATGTGACTTCATATGGTCTGGTTTGACATCAGAACCATACATTATGCCATCACATTTTGAGTATTATCATGTCCATTTTGAAGTGTCAACCTTGAGTTATAACCATGTCTATTGTGCTGTTACTATGGCAATTTAGGACATCATAGTGGTGTGTATAGTAATGTCCACTAAGAAGTCATAATGATGAATTATGATCCATGGTGCATCATAATGTCCAATGTGGTGTCAAAGTGCTGAATTATGACATCGTAGTGTTGCACATCATAATGTCCATTGAGGTATCATAATCACTAATTGTGACCTCATAGCAGTGGACATCATAATGACCATTGTGTTGCCAGAACCAAAACTATGGCCCCATATGGTGGGTATCATAATGTTCACTGTACATATACAATTGTAAACTATGATGTCAGTCATGGCACATCATCATATTGTCTGTTGTGATGTCGAAAACATGAATTATGACATCATAAGGTTGCCCACCATAATGTTGATTCTGACATCACAATCAGGAATTGTGATCACATATTGGTGTGTATCATAATGTCAATTGTAACTCTGACATCAATGCCATGGCACATCATTATGTTCACTTTGACATCACAGCCATGAATTATTACATCATAATTTTGTGCATTATAATGTCCGATGTGTTATCACAACCACGAGATATGAATTATAGTGTTCAGCATCAAATTGTCCATTTTGACATGATAATGGCGAATTAAAACATCACAGTGGTGTGCATCATAATGTCTCCTATGAAGTTATAGTGGGAACTATAATGTTACATTTTGGTGCGTGATACTGTAGATTCTGACATTGCAACCATGAATTTTGAACTATAGCGTTGTGCATGCATTTTAATGTCCATTGTGACATCAAAATCAAGAATTATGAAATCATAGCCTTTTGTATCTTAGTGCTCACCTTGAAGTCATAATGGTCAACTATGACATCATAGTCATGGCATATTAGAATGTACATTGTGATATCAAATTTGTAAACTACGACATCAATTTTGATGCCACAATCACAAATTGTGATCACATAACTCTGTGCATCAAAATATTCATTGTGATGCCACAATAACGAATTATGATCTCATACTAGCAGCATCATAATTTACATTGTGACTTCACAATTGTAAAATTTGAAGTCATAGTTTTGCACATCATAGTGTCCATTTTGATGCCACAATTAAAAATTGTGACCTCATAGAGGTGTGCATCATAATGCCCATTGTGATGCCAAAAACATGAATTATGACTATTATGGCATAGTTCACCATTGTGACTTAGCTGTGGACATCACTACACATACCACTATGATGTCTTAATTCTCCAATGTAATAGCACAATAGATATTGTGATGCTCAACACTATGGATCTTAACTCGTGGTTGTGACATCAAGATAAACATAAGACTCAAAATGGTGATGCTGTGGCAGGAGTTGTGGTGCAAGTGGTAGAGCTAACCTAAGACAAACCGTGGTTTGATCCCCTGGTGTTTTATATGGTCTCTAAGCCAGGAGCAATTTCTGAGCGCATAACCAGGAGTAATTCCTGAGCAGCACTGGGTGTGGCCCAAAAATGATGATGTCATAATTCATGGTCATGATGTCAAAATGGACATTATGAAGCCACCACTACTATATGGTCATAATTTGTGATTTTGGTGTTGGAATGAACATTATGATGAGCCATGACTATGACATCACAATCACAAATGTGGTGTTGCAATGCATATCACTATGATTATAATATTATATTTAATTATACTTACATTATATTAAATTATAATAAATGTTATAGCTGATCATTGTGACTTCACTGTGGACATTATGATGCACACAACTATGATGTTCTAATTGACAATTGTGACATTAAAATGAACATCGTAATGTGCAACACTATAGGCCATATAACTCATGCTCATGACATCACAATGTACATTATTATGCAAAAATTTTGATGTCAGAATTCATGTTTGTGATATAAAAATGGACATTATGATGCAAAACCACTATCATAAAAGGGTACTCAATTTTGAAGTTGCCATGGTGTTATGATACACAATGATATGAGGTCGAAGTTCTGATTTTGACATGACAATGAACATGATGAGCTGAAAAACTATAATTTTATTATTCTTGGTTGTGATGTCACAGTGAACAATATGACATGACAAGACTATGATATCATATTTCACAATAATGAATTTGCCGTGCACATTATAATACATATTGAGATGAGGTTACAATAATTGATAATGGCATCACAATGGACATTATGATTCACAACATTGTAGGTAATAGTTCTTGGTTGTGATGCCATAACAGACATTATGTTGTACATGGATATGATATCATAATACACCATTGTGAAGTCACAGTAGACATTATCTTTATCCATTACTATGATGTCCTAATTCACCAATGTGATGGACATTGTAATGCTTAATACTATAGATCCTGACTCATGGTTGTCAAGTTACAATGTATATTATAATGCACAAAATAGGATGTCATAATTCAGAGTTTTGATGTCAAAAAGGACATTAAAAAGGACCATGTCTATGATGTCATAGATCTCAATTTTGACATCACCTTGGACATCACAACAGTCATTATAATGCCCCATGACTATGATGGTATAGATCACCTTTGTGACTTAACTATGAATGTCATTACAGACACCACTATGCTGTCTTGCTTCTCCATTGTAATGGCACAATAGACTTTTTGATACTCAACACTATATGTCACAACTCATGGTTGTGACATCAAGGTAAACATGATAAGGTACAACATTATGATGTCATAATTCAAGATTGTGACATCAAAATGAGCATTATGATGCCCGTCTCTAAGAGGTCATAATTGTGATTTTGGTGTTATAATGAACATTATGATGAGCCATGACTATGATATCATAGATCACAATTGCGATGCCACAATACATATAATTATTATATTTCATAATAATTATATTATGTTATAATTATGTTGTACATCATAGTACACCATTATGACTTTACTGTGTACATTATGGTGCATACCACTATGTCCTAAATAGAACATTATTATGCAAAATATGATGTCATAATTCACTCTCATGACTACAAAACTGACATATGACAATTGTGAATTATGACATCATAGTCATTGTGCATCATATGTCACTTTTGGTGTCATGACATTGGGCATTATGATACCACTATGAAATCACAATTTGTGATTGTGAAGGTACAGTAGACATTTATGATGCCAAACACTATAAGGTCATAATTTTTTCTTATGATGTCACATGAACATTGTAATATGCAACACTATGATGCCATAATTTATAATAGTGATGTCACAATAGATATTGTGATGCAGACGAATATGATATCATAGCTAGCAATTGTCAAGCCACAAAGGACATTATGATGAGCAATCTTTCAGATCATATTTCATGATTGACATCACAATGGATATTATGATACACACCACTATGAGGTCATAATTTAAGGTTGTGACATTAGGACAGATATTAGTATGTGCCATGACTACGAAGACATATTTCAATATTGTGAAATCAAAATGTCCATTATAATGCCAACAACTATGAGGTCATAATTCAAGATTGTGTCATTGTAATGTACATTATGGTGTGCAAAACTATGATCTTATAATTCCTGGTTGTAACATCACAACACACATTACAATTCAC
>PVKC010052161.1:0-10311 GCA_004027635.1 Crocidura indochinensis | reverse complement strand
TAACTTCCCCAGATCTGAGCATCTTTGAGATAATAAATGTGTGTTTTTTAGGAAACAGATTTGTGTAGCATAGACAACAAGAATGGAATCTTTGATCTCATTTGTCCTCCAATTTGTCAGACTTCCCCCAAAGACATTTTAAATGGGTTAGACCTGAGGAAATTGCTTGAGATTGACAATTGATAGACAGGCTATATATCTCAGGAGAGCTATATACTTCCTAGCTTATCTTTTTCACAACATGACACCTTCAAAAATTCATAGCATTGACTACCTTTGTTGTTTCTAAACTCCTACAGGATTCTGATTGATGGTGCGTGATAGAGCCTAGAAATGGTTACCTCTTGTCTTCCTTTCTAAATGGATACTCACTTCCTGTGATGGTCTACTTCTTCCTTTTTCCTTTCCTAACCAGTGTCAGTATAGGTTTTATGTATGAGGACATTGGCACTTCCTTTGGCAATAGTTAGCAGTCTTTGGTTCATAAGACACTTGGAAGTTTTGTCCAATAACAAATGTGAACCTCATCCATGGAGAGCCTACTTCAAGGAATCTAAAAAGGATTCCAAGAAGCATAATTTTTAACAACTCCCTGAGGGAATTGGTGTTGATGAAGTCTGAGGATAGAGAAGCTGTCATCCAGAAGCTCAGAAAATCTCACAGAAAGCTTCCAAAGAACAACGTCCTTGTCACCAGAGTGCCCATTTTTCAATGTCTTTCCACCACTATAGAATTGTAATTTTGATAAAAAAAAAAAAAAAGAGTTTTAACTCTCTAGACCTCAATTGTGATAAATGCCGCATGAATCTACTAGTCTAGAGATTTACCATCAACCCCACAATTTAGGATTTAAGTTATGGCAGCTTAATAATGAAATGAAAGCACAGAGACATTTGCTATATGCCAGAAGCTTATCTAAAAATCATTCTACAGTTAACCCTTTATGCCTCCCAAAAACCCTATGAGATGGATATCATTATCAATTTCATTTTCTAGAAAAGTTAGTAAATGTCAAAAAATTAGTAAATATCTAGAAATACCAGGTGAGTTTATCCAGTCATACAACTAAAATATTATAATGAACAGGAATTAAGTATACATAGGATAGCTCTAGACTTCTGAGTGTTACATGCTTGGTGTTCGTGCATATAGATTTAGGTTGCCACATCACAGCTGATCTGAGGCTATCACTCTGAAGTGATGTGGAGATCAACTTGCAGCCTTAATCATTCAAGGAAGTAACCCTACTACTGAGCCACCTTCCTAGGATCCATACTTGTACCATGCCAGATTGTGATTGCTTTAAATTGTAATATAGAATTGTCATTGACAAAGTTTATGTGAGAAAACTACCAAAAACAGAGACTACAAAGAGAAGGAAAGTGGAAGTATGCCCAAGAGTGATGCATGTGTCATGTAATCTGGAGAATGGCTGACCAAAGTAGGGTCCAATAGTATACTGAAGATGGTGAAATTGCAGAAGAGAGATGGGCTAAAATGTATGGGGAAAATGAGGATTTAAAAACTATGTAGAGGGGCCCGGGAGATAGCATGGAGGTAAGGCGTTTGCCTTTCATGCAAAAGGTCATCGGTTCGAATCCCGGTGCCCCATATGGTCCCCCGTGCCTGCCAGGAGCAATTTCTGAGCATGGAGCCAGGAGTAACCCCTGAGCACTGCCGGGTGTGACCCAAAAACCAGAATGTGTGATCTCCAGCACACCACAGCACCAGTATGTGTGAGCAACACAACTGATAAGTGTGACCCCTAGTAAGCATCACAATCAAGTATATGTGCAATAGTCATCATCGAAGCAATAGCAACAACATATATGCGTGTGTATGCATAGAATTTTCCTAAGGGTCAACTAGACAAAAACTTCCCCCATAATTAAAAAAATAAAAAGGTAGGCATTTCTCATGGGGTCACTCTGGTGTGAAGATGTAATACTTAAACCTTTGACAGGCATATTGCAACATTAAAGAGAAGGCTATAAAATCATGAAAATGGCAATACAATTTCTTTTGACTTCCTAGAACTGACTGCCTCATTATATGTTTGCATAAAAAATGTAGTACCATTTTATCACCTAGGTCATTGGCAACTGGGCAGCCTGTTGGTGCTGCCAACAACCTAACTGATAGAAATTAACTGGGAAACCAGTGACATTAGTAAAATATTCTGTTAAGAATTATTATTAATATTATTGTGGAGTCACATACTTTTATTTAATATAGTTAGAAATAAAAGAAGACCAGCATTTGAAGTGGAGAATCTGAGTGTGAGTTCAAACCCCAAAATAGAGACCCTCATAACATTATTCTCTTGAATCTCAGTTTCCTCATCTGTGAAAATTTACATCCTTTCTAAATTGTGAGGATAAAATAAAATAATATATTCAAGGTACCCATACAACCTCCAGCAGCAATTGCCTCTAGCAAACATCAAAAAAATTATTGTTTTCCAATTACCTACTTGCTGACTCTATCATAAATTTTAGGTGTATTCTTTGATTAAATTATTGAAGATAGCTATTGTTAAAATTTACTCTTCATCTACTTTTTTATGAAGTAGACAAAAGCGACAGGATCATCATTCTTCTAGCTCTACACTCTTCGAGATGGGATGGTGGTCAGAAGTGATATTCATGAGGATTCCATATCTAAACCCCAGAATCAAATGTGTCAACAACCTGTACCTAAGTTTGTTCTGTACATGTTTTTTGATTGCTATTAATAATATATCTGGCCACATACTCTGAAGAAAAGTAGAGTATAATGCTTTGTGTCTCTCGGGAGAGGCATAAGGTACTCAATTCATTCCAAGATCTGAATGGACTCTATGTAATTCAGTTATTAGCCATCTCCCATGGTGGTTAACAAGGAGTCTCATTAGAACTTTCCTCTTCTTGAGGAATTCTTTGCAGGATGGTGGACTAAATCTACTGGCGGTGGGAGGTCTGGAGGAAGATGGAGGGTTCTTCTTATGCATAAAAATATCATCTGAGCAGGTACAAGATCTTTTTCACTTCTCTGTGGGGACCACCCACAAGTAGAGTACAGTGGAATGGGGAGGGAGAGAGGCCATGTGTTTTCACTTAGATGTGGGTCGCTCAATTGTGTAAGTGTCACTGCCTACATTGTTTCAGCCCCATGTGGCGCTGAATTCTGAACAGTGGTACAGACTCCCTCATTCTGTTTTTGATCATCTGTTTATTAAAAAAGAATCACAGAAGTTAGTTGCAAACAGAGTCATCCCTGCATTTACTGATCAGTCATTTTTCAAGTTTACCAAGCTGGTTAAAGGCACAGTCAGGCCTGAAACCTAGAGTAGACACCAGCCAGAATAGAAAGATGTAGCATTCTCTTTCTGCTGAGGCATATACCCTTGCCTACACCCTACTTTTTGTCTCGTTTTGTTAGGAATCCACACCCACGGATTCTCAGGGGTTAGTAGTGCTATATACTCAGGAATTCCTCCTGAAGGTGCTCAGGGAACCTGACAGGATGCCGAATATCAACATGAGTCAGCCATGTGCAAAGAAACCATCCTACCCATTGTGCTATTGCTCTAGCACCTACACTCGGCTGTTTTTGTTAAGATAAGGAACATCAGAATTGCTTATTTCAGTTGGGAGTAGACCTAGCATTTTGTTTGAACTGGCTATAAACAGTGCTCACTTCTACTCACCTGCTACTGAGTAGTAGCATTGATACTGAAACATTGCTTTCACTGATGGGCATGATCCAAACCACAGAGTCAATACTGGAGGATATTTTTCATACTTTCTCAGGCTAGCCTGATAACTAAACAGATTCAAAGTGGCCTGGAGCACAGATATATATGAGAGGAGTTTCTGGAGGATTGTGTTAGGGGCATAGCACTTGCCTCAGTCAAAAGACTGCCAAGGTTCTATCCCCTGGCACATTAATATAAATACAAATAATTTCTTGAAAGTATCCTATCATATCATAGTATATTCCTCTTCTGTTTTCGTGGTGGAGCTGTTCCTAGTGGGAACCCTGCTTTTACAAATAGAACTGAGGGATCCTAAAACTAACTCACAGCGACCCTTCAACTTTCCCCATACACTTTGGGTGAGGCAGCTCTCTAAGGAACTGAGGCATAAGCGAGAAGTACACTGCTGGAGATGTCCAGGAAATCTTATCACCAATAGCCAACATTTGAAGCCCAGCACTTCCTGTGGGAACACTATACCTCATAACTCTGCACAGTTCTACTTCTCTCATTTGTACCTGGAACTTTCCCAACTCCTAGCCTGGAAGACTAACTCTATGAGAACATTTGGATCTCAAGGGATGAGGGAGGAACTGGATTGGGTTGTGGAGGAGAGGAATCAGCAGAGAAGCTCCAGGACTGAACTTGGACTTAAACTCCATGAATCTGTATTCAGAGCTTCTTCACTCACATCCAAACTGGCGAAAGCCAAGGCAGGACTCTCCTCCATAATGATGAAGAGAGAAGAGATCCTATCTAGTAATGGAGCTCCCATGCCTGGTCATTTGCAGAAGGTACTGGGGTTGGTGGGTGTGGGTGGCACAAGAGCCCGGCCCTGACATTTCCATTGCTGCTTGATGAGACCAAGAGAACCCAGCCTTCCCAGGGCCATTCCAGCCCAACTCATTTGTGCATGTTTTACAATGGTGTTGATAAAATCCCCATGGAGCCCTGGAGCATGTGTGAGGAGTTCCCACCAGAAATCCAAACAACGCCCTGGCGTTGCTGACAGCTTAATAATGTGACAAAGTTCAGCTCGTTCAATGACAGGGACAGGAATGCAGCTGGGCTGGTCTGACCTAGAGCTTTAAAAATACCCCTCTCCCCAGCTCCTACTCTACATTTGATAAATAACCTTTTCTTAGCCTCCTTGAAGGTACCAGACAGAACCAAGTGCCACATAGGGGCCACATGCCACCGTTAAAATGTTAAATGGAGTGGCAGGGGCCACCAGAGTCACTTGGGGCTGACATTTATCTTTATTATTATTAATAATAATAATGCATAGATTGCTTTTTGGTGCATTCCAGAGTTTTTTGCTCTCCTAAATCACAAGGCTGTACATCAGCAGGTTCGATAAATCACCCCATGAACCCAAATTCAATGCAGCTGTCAGGCCGGATCTGAGAGAGGCAGAGTTAGTTCAATTGAGCTGCAGCAGGGAACCGACGGGCGTTGCCCAGAAAATCAGAATAATAGCAGCGTTGCTGGTGACATTTCAAGAGCTAGACATGAACTGCTAGCTTCAGCTTTAATTTTACAAGAGGGAAAGAGGGAATGAAGAAGTAGGGGGGTTGTATGCGGAGGGAGACGGGTGCAGGGAGAAATCCAGACTTCAACAAATATTTAAACTCTTAGCTTTTTTCTTCTTTTTTTTTTCAGCCTCAAAGCCAGTACAGACAATGAGTTCCACATTTAGAAATCTCAGTTGAAGGAATTCTGTTTTTCTTTCTTTCTCTAGCTTCTACTCATTTCTTCTGTTTACTCCCTCCTTTGCTCCATACCCCTTCTGAACAAGAAAAAAAAAATGAAAGCTCAAAGTAAAGGGAACAACGGGATTTGAGTTGGAGCCAATTGAATGGGCCAAGAGGTTACATCTGGAGCCAACAAATCATGGAACCATGAAGGATAGAACTGATTTAAAGTTATGTATGCTAAAGCCCAATTCTTAACAGTGTTCATAAGGTAAAGGTAACTAATGGAGGGGCTTAACTGACAGAAAATGGGCTGCTCTGCCTCCCTCTTCAAAACTCACAGTGGACTCCACTTAGCTGGACCTGACCTCCCCAATCCATACCCTGTTAGCTGACGTGAGGGGAGGCCAAGGCCTTAGACATGGAGCAAAAATTAGCTCAGCTGGATTCTGCCTTAGAGACCTCAGACACCACTGTTTGTTTGGTTTGCACGCGCCCAATGTGGAGTGTGTGTTTCTTCTTCACATGTTTTGGGGTTACCCCAAAAGCCATTCCTTTTCTTCCTTAATGTTTAAAACTGTGTAATTTCAGAGAAATTTGATCCATGTGTTTTAGATTCATTTGTACTTAATCATGAAAATCTCTCTGAAAAGAGCTATTTTTCTCTCCCAGAAGACTTGGGTGCCCGTTTTAATAAGCCCTGTAAGTGCCCTTCCACCCCAGACTGCACTCCTCAAATGCAGAAGGTCGTGTTGGGCCAAAGAAAAACCAACCTGACCACTGAGGGCACGGGTCTGGTTTGAAATGTTGGACTCGTGACTTTGGACTGGGTGCTGGGAATTCGGAAATTTATTCTTCAGGTTCAATGTTTACATAGTCAGGGACATACCTTTCAAAAAATAGCAGGAGAGAGAAACCAAAAAAGATGTGCAGATTTACTCCGGAGCATTATACTTTCTGCCAAGGTCAGCCCAGTGGCAATGTTCTGTGATTTTAGCAGGTAAACTGTGAACCTTAGGGTCACAGACTCAAAAATGCATAATTGTTGCTTTCTTTGCAATTTTTTGAGAAAATGCTTTCATTCTGAGACTCCCAGCTACCTAAGATCTTCCCAACAACACAAGGCATCTCAGAACCTTCTTGGGTGACTCCCAAGGGCCATGGCATAACTTTGTTCAAGACACTCATTTCCCCACTCTCCATCCACAACAACCCAACCACGACACTGAAGCCACAATGGCATCCTTTCCATCCAAAATAAACATGTCATTACCAATCTCAGATTAATTGATGCCATTTGTGTGCCCTGACTGTTGAGTTTCAGCTGGAGTCTGTCCAACAGCAATGGCCACCACCTTCAAAAACCTCAAGGCACTCACAGCTTTGGCCCATGACAGAACTTTTTTAGCTTTTCTTCTTTACCCTTGTGGCTTCAAGTATTTTATTTTGCCCACTCCCTTCCCGCTCTTTAGCCTGAACTGAGATTCTGAGTAATTTAGAAGTGTGTTTCCGGTGGAATAAGAGGATCTAGAGCAATTGTTTATCAACATGGGCCATCTGGCTCCTAAGAGGCAACAGGTGAAAATCACAAAAAATAGGGAGCAGGATACAAGACTAGAGGTTTAACTGATAAGATAGACAGGAAGGAAACAAGGTTAGAAGGGAAATATAGTGGGAAAAAAAATGAGAAGCATCAAGAGTACTGAGATTTGTTCTGAGGAATTGTCTGATGGATTACATTAATTTTATAATACACATTTGTTTTAACACTCTGATATTAGGATACTTCTTACCATTGATGATGCAAAAAGAATTATGGTAAGGTATAGTACTGAAAACTATTTTCTCCTTAGTAGTGCTGGTAACAATGGCATGTTGTATAATCTAGCCCCACAGAAATGGAGGATCATTTCTAAATTACCACCTTATTCCTTCCGATCTTCAATAAAACTATTTTGCCTTCATGTCCCCACTCTGTGTGTAGTGAGGAGATTAAGAAAAAGAGTTTTGAAGTGGCCCCTCTTAGAAAATTATAATTTAGTCCTAGTTGTAAGTGCATACATGACCAAAGTGCTAAATTAGTGGTGTGACCAAAATATTGTGGAGAAGATCAAGATAGACCCACAGAATAAAATGGAAAGGCAGCTGGAAAATAAGTGGTATTACTGCTGATTTAACTCTATGTTTCTCAAAACTTTTTTATCAGTGTCCCAGAGTATTTTCCACAGGACTGAATTTTTAGAGAAACTTTTATTTTAGAGAATTTTAGAGAAACTTTATAGAATATTTTAGAGAAAAAGATATGGTGGCCATGGAACAGAGATTCACTATATCTTTTCCTTAGGGGACCCCAAAATATTAGTATATGAGAGATTCCACACCGAAAGGCTTATTTTAATGTTGCTTGCCGCATTTTTCTAAATATATAATATATATTTAATTTTAATTTGCATTGTTTATAACTTTGCTTCACCCATACATTGATACTAAACTTTGGCCTATGAAAAACTCTGCTTGATTTCACATAATTTTAAAAAATAATTTGTAGTTAATTAAAGATCATGATTTACAAAATTATTGAGAGTTAAATTTTAGACATATAGTATTTCAACAACAACCCCATGACCAGTTACAACTTCCTCCAACCAGTGTTCCCAGACTCCATCATCTGCCAACCCCTCTTGTACTTTGAAAGGCACACTAGGAAGATTCAGTGATTGTAGCTTAGCTCTCACGTTATCAATATTGGTGAGTTTGTGCTTTGGATATATAGCTATCCTACTTCCCCACATCACCAGCATTACTGAAGCCCTGATCCTTGTTCCCACATTACTTCCCTTTCTAATCTTTTATAGAATATATTTAAACAATTTGATTACAAACATGATTGTAGTTGGGTTTCAGTCATATAAAGAACACTCCCCTTCACTAGCGCAACATTCCCATCACCAATGAGCTAAATCTCTCACCTCCCTACTCCCCACCTGTATATGAGACAGGCTTTCAACTTCTCTCACTCATTCACATTATTATGCTAGTTGACAGAGTAGTTATTTCTCTAACTGCACTCATCACTCTTTGTGGTGAGCTTCATATCATGAGCTGGACCTTTCAGCCCTCATCTCTATTGTCTCTGAAAATTATTACAAAAATGTCTTTTATTTTTCTTAAAACCCATAGATGAGTGAGACTATTCTGTGTCTATCTCTCTCCTTCTGACTTATTCCACTCAGCACAATAGATTCCATGTACATCCATGTATAGAAAAATTTCATGACTTCATCTCTAATGACGGCTGCATAATATTCCACTGTGTATATGCACCACAGTTTCTTTAGCCATTCATCTGTTGAAGAGCAGCTTGGTTGTTTCCAGAATCTGGCTATTGTAAATAGTGTTGCAATGAATATTGATGTGAGGAAGGAGTATTGGACTTATATTTCTGTGTTCCTAGGGTATATCCCTAGGAGTGGTATAACTGGATCATATGGGAGCTCAATTTCCAGTTTTCTAAGGAATCTCCATAGTGTCTTTTTAACATTGATTTCCTTCCTTTTATGTTCTCACTTCCCTATTCTCTAGGATCAAGGATGATCTAGGCACACACCCCCTTTACTACATTAAGTTCCTCATCCAGTTATTCTATATGCCATATATAAGTTAGATCATACTGTGTTTATCTTTCTTCTTCTGGCTTACTTCAATCAACATGATATCTTTCAGTTCCAATCCGATTGCAACAAAGTGCATTATTTCATCATTCCTTGCAGCTACATCGTATTGCATTGTGTACAAATATCACATCTTCATAATACATTTATCTGTTGTTGAGTACCTAGATTTATTCCATATCTTAACTATAGTACTAAGTGCAGCAATAAATAATGTTGTGCATGTTTTCCTTTGAATGGTGTTAAGTTCTGCAGGTAGGTACCCAAACGTAAAAATTCTGGGTCATATGACAGCTCAATTCTAAGTTTCCTGAGAACAGTATAAAGACTGTTCTTCACAGGAGTAATAAGTTTTGCTGCAATAAACTTTAGGACAACCTTAAAGTCAATTTTAATTTTAAATGACTTTAACTCCAGAAATTCACAAGGTGATGTCAGTGGAAGAGGTTATAAACAAAGTGGTGTGGACTATTCTTCGCATATCATCACTGAGTGGTAAACCTTTTTATTTACCAAGAAATAGCCACAGCCACAGAGGAAACTCAGTGGTAGAAAACATGTCTTGCTTGTGCTGAATACTTTGAACTGTCCCTAATAAAATAAACATTTACAGACATGCTCATATTCTTTCTTTTTCTCTTTCTTTCTTTTTTTCTTTTTCTTTCTTTCTTTCTTTCTTTCTTTTTCTTTCTTTCTTTCTTTCTTTCTCTCTCTCTCTTTCTTTCTTTCTTTCTCTTTCCATTCTTTCCATCATTTTTCTTTCTTTCTTTCCTCTATTCTTTCTTTCTTTTTTTATCTTTTTTTTTTGGTTTTTGGTTTTTGGTCGCACCCGGCAGTGCTCAGGGGTTACTCCTGGCTCCATACTCAGAAATTGCTCCTGGCAGGCACAGGGGACTATATGGGGCACCGGGATTCGAACCGATGACCTTTTGCATGAAAGGCAAACACCCTGCCTCCATGCTATCTCCCGGGCCACATTTTTTTTTATCTTATTTTTATTCTTTCTTTCTTAACTTCACTTTTTTCTTTCTTTTTTTTATAATTTTTTTATTTTAACACTTTAATTACATACATAATTGTGTTTGGGTTTCAGTCATGTAAAGAACACCACCCATCATCAGTGCAACATTCCCATTACCATTGTCCCAGATCTCCCTCCTCCCACCCACCCCCCGCCTGTACTCTGGACAGGCTCTCCATTTCCCTCATA
>PVKC010052160.1:0-10309 GCA_004027635.1 Crocidura indochinensis | reverse complement strand
CTCTTTGTGGTGAGCTTCATATTGTGAGCCAGTGCTTCTGGCCTTCTCTAATGTGTCTGGGCACTGTTGCAGTAAAGTCCTTGATTTTTCTTAAAACCCATAGATGACTGAGACTATTCTGTGTCTCTTTCCCTCTGATTTATTTCACTCAGCATAACAGATTATGTGTAATTAATGTTTAGGAAAATTTCATGACTTCTTCTCTCCTGAAGGCTGCATACTATTTCATTGTGTATATGTACTACATTTTCTTTATCCATTCATTTGTTGACCCTTCAGAACCCTCTTGGTTGTTTCTAGACTCTAGAAATAGTGCTGCAATGAATATAGGTGTGAAGAAGGGAAGTTTGAATTGTGTTTTTGTGTTCCTAGGTTATATCCCTAGGAGTGGTATAGCTGGATCATATGGGAGCTCTAGGGTTTTTTGTTTTTGTTTTGTTTTTGGGTCATACCCAGCAGTGCTTAGGGATTACTCATGGCTCTATGTTTAGAAATCGCTCCTGGAAGGCTTGTGGGACCATATAAGATACTGGGATTCTAACCACCGTCCTTCCACATGCAAGGCAAATGCTCTACCTCCATACTATCTCTTTGGTCCCAATTTCCAGGATTTTGTGGAATTTCATATTGTTTTCCAAAAAGGCTAGACTAGAAGGCATTCCACCAACAATAAGAGTTTCTTTCTCTCCACATCCCCACCAGCACTGATCTTGTTCTTCTTGATGTGTGCCAGTCACTTGCTGTGAGATAGTACCTCATCATAGTTTTGATTTGCATCTCCCTGATGATTAGTGATGTGAAGCATTTTTTCATGTGTCTTTTTGGCCATTTGTATTTCTTCTTTATGGATGTATCTATTCATTTCTTTACCCAATTTTGGGGCGAAGATTTTGTGTCACACCGGGCAGATGTTACTCCTGGCTCTATGCTCAGAATTCTGTCGTGGCAGACCTGGGGGGACCATATGGGATGGTGGGATTCAAACCACTGTCTTCTGCATGCAAGACAAAAACTCTACCTCCATGAATTTACCCCATTTTTGATGGGGTTAGATTTTTCTTGTTAAGTCTGTCAGTACCTTGTATATCTTAGATATTAGCCCCTTATCTAATGGATACTGGGTGAGTACTTTCTCCCATTCTGTGTGTGGCTTTTGTATCGTAGGCACAATTTCCATTGAGGTGTAGAAGCTTCTTACCTTAATATATTCCAATCTCCTTAACTTAGCTTCCTCTTGTTTCTTCCTTGAAGATGCTTTTAGTCTCAGTGTCATGGAGTGTTTTTACCTACGTGTTTCTCTATATACCTTATGGTTTCAGGCCTGATATCAAGGTCTTTAAATTCGTTTGCATTTGACCTTTGTTTATGGTGTTAGATGGATGTCTGAATTTGCTTTTTATGCAAGAGGCTAACCAGTTGTACCAACACCATTTGTTGAATAGGCTTTCCTTGCTCCATTTTGGATTTCTTGCCCCTTTATCAAAGATTAATTGACTGTAGTCTATGGAACTGAAGACACCTTACCTCTAGTGCCACCTCACCAGCCCCAGAAAAAATAATTTTGTTTTGGGAGTAATCCAGTGAATTTTAGGGATTACTCTTATCTTTATTCTCAGGTATTACTCCTGACAGTGCTTTGTGTAGTATACTTGATTCTAGAAATTGAATTTGGTTCAGCCACTTGCTGGGTAAATTCCTACCAGCCTGTCATAAATCTCTGTCCCACTAGAAATATTTTTTTTTGGTTTTTTGGTCAATCACATGGGGGTGCTAAAGGGCTACTTTCATTGAGAAAGTATTCATAGCAGCCAGGGAGAACATATGGGATTGATCTGAGGTTCTTCCTGTATTAGTGGCATGCAAGGCAAATGCCCTACCACTGTGCTGTCACTCCTTCCATAGAAATATATTTCTGCATGGAGGTAAGGCATTTGCCTTTCATGCAAAAGGTCATCAATTTGAATCCCAGTGCCCCATATGGTACCCCGTGCCAGCCAGGAGCAATTTCTGAGCATGGAGTCAAGAGTAACCCCTGAGCACTATAGGGTGTGACCACCCCCCCAAAAAAAATATATTTCTGGGGCTGAAGAGAAGACATGGAGGTAGGGCATTTGCCTTCATGCAGAAGGTCGATGGTTCAAATCCCAGCATCCCATATGGTTGCCTGATCCTCTCAGGAGTGATTTCTTAGCAGAGAGTCAGGAGCACCTCCTGAGTGCCGGGTATGACACCCCCAAAACACAAAGAATATATGTGTGTATATATATATTAATATATATATATTTCTGACTTGTATGTTTAAACTGCAGAAGAGTGTGCCCAGCCCAACCCTAATGCGCATGTTTTTATTTTCCTCACTTTGATTCTTAGTCTGTTTCCCTAGTCTTTAAGCTGAATTAGTACCTGAAAACAATTAACAATATATAGTCACTTTGTGGCCTATTAAACTAGGATTCATTCAACTCACGTTGTGTGTGTTTCTGTGTGTGTGTAGTTTTTGGCCATACTGCAGACTCAGGTGCTACTCCTGGCTCTGTGTTAGGAAATTATTACTGGCAGGCTATGGGAGTCATATAGAATGCCAGGATTTGATGTTGGGTCAGCAAAATTCAAATACCTTCCCTGTTGTTTCTTTTCCTGACCCACTCAATTTTCTTTGTATTTTTGGGCCACACCCAGCGGCACTCAGGGGTTACTCCTGGCTATCTGTTCAGAAATAGCTCCTGGCAGGTACGGGAGACCATATGGGACTCTGGGATTCAAACCAACCACCTTAAGTCCTAGGTCGACTGCTTGCAAGGCAAACACCACTATGCTATCTCTCTGGCCCCTCAAGAGCTATTTCTGAGTATGGAGCCAGGAGTAGCCTCTGAGCGCTGTTGGGTGTGACCCCAAAACAAAACAAAACAAAACCCAACCAAAAACCTGTTGATTATGAGTGATCAAAGGAAAGTCAGGTCTGTACAGCAGGGATGGAGGTGACTTTGCACGTGGCTACCTGGGTTTGATCACTGGCACCTCATAGAGTTTTCCAATGTTGCTTGGAGTGATCTCTGAGTGCCAGGAGTAAGTCCTGTGCACTGTAGAATGTATGAAAGCTTGAAAGTTCGGATTTCAGAGATAAAATGCTGCCATCATGTCCTCTGAAACTCATGGCCTTTGTTCCAAGTTGGCTTTATAGTTTCTCCCAACCTGACCTACTGTGGCTTTTCACCAGAGTCCTGTTGCTCAGGTGGTTGCAAAGGGCAGGGTTGTGGGTAGTTGTTGGTCTTTGATAGCCTTCTTCAGCCTCTATTCCATTGGAGCCTTTGGGTTCTGGGTCCACAGGTCAAGATCTTTCCTTCAGTCACATCTGTGGGTTTTAGTGCATCTCAAGACTTTATTGCCCTGGGTTCTTTCCTGCCTGCCTCTTCTTTTCCAAACCAAGAAAACAAAAGTATTAAAAATCAGATTGAGACCTTCAGGCACAGTGGAGTTTGATCTAAAAGCCCTAGGCCAGAAGCCCACAAGAGCCTCAGAGGTTTTGGGCTGGAGTGCAGTTGAGAATTGCTTTTTATTTTTGGTTCACTCATGGGTTGCTCCTGACTCTGCACTCAGAAATCGTCCCTGGCCGGCACAGGGACCATATGGGAATCTGGGATTCTAACTACTGTCCTTTCTGAATTGGCTGCATGCAAGGCAAATGACTTACTATTGTGATATGTCTCTGGTTCCCTGGGAATTAAATTTTTGTTTTTGTGTCTTGCCCAACATATGTTCAGGAATAACTCTTGTGGCTCACGGGACCATGTAGAATGCAGAGTACTGAATCTCCTGCTCGTGGGGAAAATGGCCCTCCATGCTCTACTATAGCTTCAGTAAGAGAATTTAACATTGCCCATAGATCAAGGCTGGTTCCTCCTGAAGACAGAGTGGGGAGGCCCTGAAACAATTTAGAGCCTTAGGAATCTGGACCACATTCATTTGTGGGCTGGCTCCAACATAGAGTGGTTGTGCCTGGAAGCTTTACCAAGACTTGATGTTGGAGAATAACCAGCACCTGTGGGCCATCAGTGAGAACTACCCTGGGGCCATCCATGCAGAATCTACCTGTTTGTGTTTGGGGGGGGACCCCAGGATCAAGTGTGGAATCTGGGTTCAACAGGGGACCTGATTCTTTGTAGATCCCTCAAGGACAAGCACCTTCTTATTATTCTAACCCTCCAGTCCTTACTTTATTTCTTAGGGGAGTCCAACTTTATAGTTTTAAATATTATTTCCCAGTCCTGAGAGACTCTTAGGTGTTTTATTTGGCTGGGGTAAACCAGGCTTGATTCTGGTTCCACACCGACCTATGTTTCAAGGAGTCACCCCTGAGCACAGACCTTGGAGTCAGCCTTGAGCACTGTGGCCCAAAACTCCTCCTGTAATATCTCATTTAATGTTGGTGTAGGGGTTCTGTTAGCCACCCCTGAGCATTCCCAGGGCTTTCTCCAGCTCAGACCTCAGAGATACTCCTTATGTTATTCTGGACACTTGGAATCTATTGATTCAACCTCAGTAATCCTTGTATAGGTGATGCCACTTCTCTGTACTATTGTCCCAACCTCCAAGAAGTCCAAGTTGAATGTGAACAAGTGTGATTTAGTTTTGTTCATGATTTGTTAAGAGCCACAAGGCATCAGTCCCTCCTGATGTTCTTGGGTGTTATTGTAGGCATAAATTCAAATTCCCTAGTTCATTGTATTATGTCTTGGCCTGCACTTTGTGTTTTGTTGATTTCTGCTGGGGTTAAATACATCAGGAAAGCAGTCTTCCTACTGGCTCTGCCCACAGGTATCACCATGGCTGCAGGGAGCCAGGGTTGGCTCCATTAAAAGGTGTCCTCACCACTATATTATCACATTGATTCCTGTGATGAGCCAGGAATATCTTGACAGACAGAAGAGAGGAAGATGTGAATTAGCCCAAATTCGGGCAGAATGAGGGAAATTGGCTGCTCACCCATGACCCCCCCCAATTGTCACTCCAGCCACAAAATATGGGAATTTTTCTATAGCTTCATGTCCAGATGCCACCCCGAGGTACTCAGCCTGATGCTTGACTCTGTGGTCTGGATCACTCCAGGCAGGCCAGCATGTAGGCTGCTGGAGATCGACTCAGATGGATTGGAAAGATTTTATTTGGAGATGGGGAATTGTGTTCAATAAAGTTATTTTCAGTAAGTTGAGAGTTTGGCCAAAGCCAAACTGGCACCTGGATCTTGTCAACTGTAGAACTTGGATCAGCCCCTCCCCGAAGATCTATTAGGTAAGACGCTTCAAGTGCCAGACCCAGGTCACATCATGGTCCTTAGGAAGTGCTTCGGATATTTGGATAATATTGCTGTACAATACGCTGTTTGGGCATTTTTCACAAATGTTCCTTCACAAAGGAGCTGAATGTTGGATGCCAGGTTCAGATTCTCTGATCTGATTAGGGTCAAGTAGGGTCCTGTGGGACAGAATTGGGTGGTACTTGTGATTATGGGACCAGTTTCTAAGGTGACAGTGGTATTGAGGAGGGCATACACAGTCCCAATACACACTGCCCTGGCAGGTTTCTCCACCGTGGGTCCTTTTCACAGAGCCACTTCCTAAGTGGAGTGCCTCAGCTGCTGCTGCCTTGCAGGTGTTGTTAGTATGCAGAGTTCCTGTCCCAGGGTCAGTCCTTGACCTGGGATCCCAAGGGTTTTGTGGGGACCAGGATTGGTGCTGTGCTAGGGCTGTAGTGGGAGGCTGTGGTCAGTGCTCTTGTTCCCTTCACAGCCCCAGGAAGAAAGAAGTTTCTGGCTCTATTTCTCCATGTTGGGTGTAGCTGGTGCCAGGCTTTCAACCTATCTGGTAATTTCATCCCAGTGGAGTCACTTCCAGTCAGAGCAGGTGGTTGTGTACTCACACCTGTGCGTTTCCTCCTGGCCTTCCTTCAAAGGGCTTTGATGTTGATTTTAAAGAATAATCCAGGAGTAAGAAGATGGGAACACACCTTCTGAACTCCTGTCCCCAATTAGTGGTGGGTATAGGAAAGAGAGACAGGGTAGGGGGGACGTGAGTGTGTAGCCCCTGTGGGCCAGTGGGACAGAGTAGTTTCAGGAAGGACCCATGGGACTTGATTTGAGTTCAAGCAGGGACAATATATTTTGCTAGTAGAGGTTTCTTTTAACTTGGTTGTTTGTTTTGGGGTTCACATTCAGTGTTCCTCAAGTGTTATTCCTGGCTCAGTACTCTGGGTCACCATTGTCAGGTCTCAGACACTATGGAATGCTGAAATCCAGGGTTGAACTCCTGGTAATATGGATCCTGATGTTGGTGAGGAAAGAGACCTTGAGCTCAGGATTTCTGCTATGGAACATTATTCCTGCCTCACCATTAGAAAAACGCTTTGATTTATTTTTATTTTTCATAAAAATAAAATATTTTATTTTTATAAAATAAACCCAGAGTTAATGGGTTTATTCCTGTCTCTGGAGAGTCTCACTTCCCTTCCTGCAGCCATATTTCTTATCATTAAACCAGTTGCACTTTCAAAACCTCCTTGTCTGCAGGCTCCTTGACTTTGAGGATCTAGGAGAAAAGTGATAGCAGGGAATCTTTCTGGAAGCCATAGCTATTTGAAGTAGGGTAATTTTTTTGGTTTTAAGGTCACACCTGGCAGCGCTCTGGGGTAACTCCTGGCTCTATGCTCAGAAATTGCTCCTGACAGGCTTGGGGGAACATATGGGATTCCAGGATTCGAACCATCATCCCTCTGCACACAAGGCAAATGCCTTACCTCCATGCTATCTCTCAGGCCCCAAACTATCATCATTTTTACCCAAACTAGGAATTTCCTTTGGTGTGAACGGTGAATGCTGATAAGTACGAGCACAAGATTGAGTCATTCATTCAACCATAAGTTTTTTGTCTTACTTCTTGGGCACTGTGCAGAGTCAGCTTTGAAATCGGGTCGGGCTGGTATGTGATTAACATTTTGAGCCCAATCTAGAGTGAATTTTAAAGATGCTGCTGGGTCTGTCCTGGGTATTGGCCTTGGAAGGTGTTTATGCAAGTTGCAGCTCCAAAAACCTATAGAATGTCCACACGTTATGTTGGCTGATCTGACTTCCTTACAGTGATAACTGGAATGTCTTCTGGGTTTGCCTGTGGAGAGAAGGACATGGAGGATGATTTCTCCCAAGGAGAGGGAGTTCCTTGAATCTCTAGGGACCTGGGTCCTGCCTTCAGCTTTTATCCCAGTATGCATAAGTGTGACCTTTTTCCAGGATGAGTGATTGTGCCTGGACAATTCTCAGAGGATGATCTACTGAGACCTGATACTAGAATTTTATGAGCACTTGCAGACTATAGGAGAGAGCCACCTGGGGTACCTATAACGACCAATCCCCTGGTAGATTCAACCTGGGTCGATCACATTCAAGGTAAAGGGAATACCAGAGTGCTATTAGTTTGGCCTTGTGACTCAATTTCACTTCATGATTTCATAAGTGCCAGAGGGCAGCGGAGACTGGGGTAACCCCAATGCTTCTTGGGGCATTATGTGTGGCAGAATCTAATCTGAGGGTCCTGCATGTAAGCTATATTCCCAAATTCATTGCTTCCTATCCTGACCGCAGTTTCACTGTTTTCTTTATTTTTCTGTGAAGGGCCACACCTAAAAATTGCCAGGGCTTTTGTTCCTGACTGGCGCAAACAGTAGACCATTTGCCTTGAATGCTAACCTAGGACAGACTGCAGTTCTATCACCCAGCGTCCCATTTGATCCCCAAGCCTGGGCAATTTCTGAGTGCATAGCCAGGAGTAACCCCTGAGTGTCACCGTGTGTGCCCCCCAATAAAGAAAAAAAAATGAGGACGGTGGCCTTTAACATGAACTGGGATAGCAGCAGCAAGAATGGTGTCCAGAGCTTTCATCCTGTATGAATCATAGCAACCCCGATTTCCCTGAGTTTCCAGCTCTCAAAATCTTGCATCATCCTCTGCAAGAAGCTGAGCTTATTCCTTAGCCTCTTGAGTCTTGGAGAGTCAGGTATCAATATTCTCTCTGGAGTTCTTGGGCGTTGGGGCCCACAGGGACCCAAAGACCCCCACCCAGACTTCATGGCAAATGGAAGGTTCTGCCTCATTGGGTGCTAGGGATCGACTCAGGTGAACTGGGTGAGTACGTTGGAAAGGTTTGATTTGGGGATGGGGAATTGTGTGAAATATAGTAATTTTGGGTGAGTGGAGACTTAAGCCTCAATCACTGGGACTCTAGAACTTGGGGTCTGATGGGCAAAAGCCTTCTTGACTGTCCTTTAGTCTCCTATCCCAAGATCTGTTGGTTGAGAAGCTCCAAGTGCCAGACACAGGTCACATCGTGGTCCTTAGAAAGCCCTGGGGATAAGAAAAATTTTGATTTATAACAAGCTGTTTGGTGCTTTTCACAAATGTTCCCTCTAAAAGTAGCTGAATTCTGGGTTCAGATGTGCTGATTGGGGTTAGGATTAAGCAGGACCCACAGGACGGAGCTGGGAGGTAACTGTGATGACTAGTTTATAAGGTGACCTTGGTCTGTAGGAGGGCAGACCCAAGTCCAATTTCCGATACTCTGGCAGGTTTGTCACCCTTGGGTCCCTGTGGTAGTGGCACCTACGGCTAGAGAATAGCCTGACTCTAGTCTGTGTGTGGCATCTGGCTTTACGGCTATAGAGAGTCCATGTTCCTGTTCCCATCACAGATCCCCAAGACAAACAGAGTACCTTTTTTTTTCCGTTTTTTTGGGCACACCAGTTTGATGCTCAGGGGTACTCCTGGCTATGTGCTCAGAAATCGCTCCTGGCTTGGGGGGATCATATGGGATGCGGGGGGATCGAACTGAGGTCCGTCCTACGCTAGTACTCGAAAGGCAGATACCTTACCTCTAGCGCCACCTTCCCGGCCCCCAGAGTATCTTGCTCCATTGCCCCTTGTTGGCAGAAGCTGGTGTTCAGGGCTTGGACCATCAGGGTGTTTCTGGCACCAGTGCTGCCACTTCATGTCAGGGCATGATATCTCTGCTGCTCACGACTTTTACTTTTTCCCAGGGCTTACTGCAAAGGTCCATACTGCTGCTGTTAAGGAAGAATTCAGGAGGGAGAAGATGGAAACAAACTCTCTAAATCCCTGTATCGAGTTAGCAGTGAGTACGGGCACAGAGAGGGTCAGGGTGGACAGGAATGCGCAGACCCCAGTACAGAGGGTTCTAGAGATATTTTAGGAAGGAATCTCTCGTCTTGGTTTGACTTCAGTCAGTACCACTGACCTCTTCTATTAGAGGCCTCTTTTGTCCTTGTTTGCTGTATTTGCTTTGGGTCCCACACCTGATGGTGCTCAGGCCTTACTTATTCAGTGCTCTTGAGCCAATTTGTCATGTCTTTGACACTATGGAGTACCTACCCAGGGTTGAACTCCTGGTAATATGGACCCTTATGTTGGTGAAGAAGGAGACCTTGATCTCAGGATTTCCACCATGGAGGGTCATTCCTGCCTCACACATGGAAAAACACTTTGATTTATGTTAATGTTTTGTCCCCACACTTAATAGATTTATTCTGGACTCTGCACTTCACCTTCACTCTGCAGTCCTGCCTCCTCCCTTCAGTGATATTTGTCTTCAGTCAACTAGTTGCACTTTTGAAGCCTCTTGTTAGCAGAATCCTTGGCTTCATGGCTCTAAGAGAGAAATAAGAGCAAAGGATCTTTTTAGAAGCTGTAGTTATTTGGATCTGGTCATTTTTAACTATAATAGGATGGATCTGTTTCAGGGTGAATTAATTGTGAGTGCTAACAAGGAGCACAGATTTGAGATACTCACTGAACCATGAGTTTTCCTTCTCACTCTTTTTGCATTGTGCAGAGTCTGGCAAGGGGATGGAATGGAACGGTATGTGTATTTACCATTTTGGGCACCACCCAGAGTTGTCTTTATAGATCCTTCTGATTCTGTGCTTGGTTTTGATCCTTCTGTGTGTGCATAATTTCACCTCAAGAACATTCTAGAATAGTGTTCACAGGTCATGTTGGTTGATGGGACTTCCTCGAAGTGAATCTCTGGGCCTGTCTTCCAGGAGTGATGGGAGAGAGAATATGGAAACTGGTTCCTCCCAGGGCAAGGACTTGTCCCTGAGTCTCTAGGGTCCTGAAATAATCCTGCTTCAGTGTAGATTCCAGGTTGCAGCTGTCCATGACCCCCTACTGTATTCCTACTCAGGATGCTGTGACCTTCACCCAAGTAGCTGTGAACTTCTCCCAGGATGAGTGGCTGTGCCTGGACTC
>PVKC010052159.1:0-10309 GCA_004027635.1 Crocidura indochinensis | reverse complement strand
CAAAAAAAAAAAAAAAAAAAAGAACTCAAAGAAAGCATAGATTGAGTTGAACAGAGCACATACAAGAATTAAAAGGATATGAAGATAGACTACTTTGAGGAACACTGTGCCACAAAACATGAGAACATGCAAGGAATAGATAAATTCTTCAACTCATAACCTTCCACTGTTGAATCAGTAATGATGTAGCTAGCATATCTAAACACCCCCAACACTATTGTGGAAACTAAAATGGTAATCAATTGTCTTCCCAAAAACAAAAGCCCATGCCAGATGAATTCACTAATTCTTTCAAACCTTCTTCTTCTTTTTTTTTTTTTTGTGGTTTTTGGGCCACACCCGATGACGCTCAGGGGTTACTCCTGGCTATTCGTTCAGAAGTCGCTCCTAGCAGGCACAGGGTCCATATGGGGTACCGGGGGATCGAATCGCGGTCCGTCCTAGGTTAGCGAAGGTAAGGCAGGCACCTTACCTCCAGCGCCACCGCCTGGCCCCTCTTTCAAACCTTTCAACAGAAACAACTACCAATCCTGTCAGGCTCTTTCATTAAATTAAAGAAACAAGAACACTTCCAAATAGTTTTTATGAAGCCAACATCACCTTGATGTCAAAACCAGACAGAGATGCTGCCAAAAAATATTACAGTCCAGTATCCCTAATGAACACAAATGCAAAGATCCTCAACCAAATTCTGACAATGAGGATCCAATGCCTCATCAATAAGGTCATTCATAACAATCAAGTTGGTTTCATCCTAGGAATGCAAGAATGAATTAAGATCCATAAGTTAATCAACATAATATAGTATATCAACAAAAAGAAAAAGAAAAATCACAGAATCATATCAATAGATGCAGAGAAAGCATTTTTTATGTCCAACACCCATTCTTGGTTTAAAAAAAACTCTCATCAAGATGGGAATGAAGGGGCCAGCGAGGTGGCGCTAGAGGTAAGGTGTCTGCCTTGCAAACGCTAGTCAAGGAAAGACCGCAGCTGGATCCCCCCATGTCCCATATTGTTCCCCCCAAGCCAGGGGCAATTTCTGAGCACTTAGCCAGGAGTAATCCCTGAGTATCAAATGGGTGTGGCCCGAAAAACCAAAAACAAAAAAGATGGGAATGAAAGGAAAATTTCACAATATAGTCTGGGCCATCTACCTCAAGCCAATGGCAAATATTAACCTCAACGGAGATAATAAAAAAGCCTTTCCGGGGCCAGGTGGTGGCACTGGAGGTAAGGAGCCTGCCTTGCCTGCGCTAGCCTAGGACGAACCACGGTTTGATCCCCTGGTTTCCCATATGGTCCCCCAAGCCAGGAGCAACTTTTGAGCGCATAGCCAGGAGTAACCCCTGAGTGTCATTGGGTATGGCCCAAAAAAACAAAAAAAAAGCCTTTCCTCTAAAATCTGGTACAAGACAAGACTTCCCTCTCTCACCACTCCTATTAAACATAGTACTAAAATTATTTGCTAAAGCGATTAGACAAGAAAAAGATATAAATGGCATCCAGATAGGAAAAGGAAAAGTCAAGCTCTCACTGTTTGCAGATGACAGGAAAATATATTTAGAAAATCCTAAAGACTCTACCAAAAAGTTTGTAGAAACAAAAGATTCATATAGCAAAGAGGCAGGCTATGAAATGAACATGTATAAATCAATGGTCTTCTTATACATCAATACTGACAGAGAAGAAATGAATATTAAAAAAGCAATCCCTCGGGCCGGAGAGATAGCATGGAAGGTAAGGCATTTGCCTTTCATGCAGAAGATCTTCGGTTCAAATCCCGGCATCCCATATGGTCCCCAGTGCCTGCCAGGAGCAATTTCTGAGCATGGAGCCAGGAGTACCCCCCGAGCACTGCCGGGTGTGACCCAAAAACCACAAAAAAAGCAATCCCATTCACAGTGTCACATAAACTCAAATATCTTGGAGTCAACTTAACTAAAGAGATGAAGGACCTATACAAAGAAAACTACAAAACACTTCTTCAAGAAATAAAAAAGAACACAAGGAAATGGAGACACATACCCTGCACATGGATTGGCAGGATTGACATAATTAAAATGGCAATACTCCTGAAACCATTATACAGATTTACTGCAATGCCTCTAAAGATACTCATGACATTCTTCAAAGATGTGGATCAAACACTCTTGAAATTCATTTGGAACAATAAACACCCACAAATAGCTAAAGCAATTCTTGGAAAAAACAATATGGGGGGCATTACTTTTCCCTATTTTAAATTGTATTACAAAGCAATAGTTATTAAAACAGCATGATATTTGAATAATGACAGATCCTCAGATCAGTAGAATAGATTTGAGTATTCAGACATATAATCAATTAATTTTGATAAAGGGGCAAGAAATCCAAAGTGGAGCAAGGAAAGCCTCTTCAGCAAGTGGTGTTGGCACAACTAGGTTAGTCACTTGCAAAAAAGCAAACTCAGACGCCCAGCTAACACCATGCACAAATGTCAGATCCAAACGGATTAAAGACCTTAATATTAGGCCTGATACCATAAGGTATATAGAACAACACCTCATGAGTCAAACACTTCATGACATTGAAACTAAAGTCATATTCAAGGCAGAAACAGCACTCTCCAAACAAGTGGAAGCAGAGATAAACAGATGGGAATATATTAAGCTGAGAAGCTTCTGCACCTCAAAGGAAATAGTGCCTAAGATACAAGTGCCATCCACATAATGGGAGAAACTATTCACCCAATACCCATCAGATAAGGGGATAATATCCAAAATATACAAGGCACCTACAGACTAACAAAAGAAATCTAACCCCATCAAAAATGTGGATAAGAAATGAATAGATACTTCCTCAAAGAAGAGATACAAATGACCAAAAGGCACATGGAAAAATGCTCCACATCACTAATCATCAGGGAGATGCAAATCAAAACAACGATGAGTTACCATATCATGCCACAAAGACTGATGCACATCTCAAAAAACTAGAACAATCAGTTCTGGCAGGGATGTGAAAGGAACTCTTATTCACTGCTGGTGGGAATGCCATCTAGTCCAGCCTTTATGGAAAACAGTATGTAGATTCCTCAAAAAATTGGAAATTGAGCTCCCATATGATCCAACTATACCACTCCTAGGGATATACCCTAGGAACACAAAAGTACAATTCAAAATCCCTTCCTCACACCTATATTCATTGCAGCACTATTTATAATAGCCCAGCTCTGGAAACAACCAAGATGCCCTTCAACAGATCAATGGCTAAAGAAACTGGTACATATACACAGCAGAATATTATGTAGCTATCAGGAGATATGAAGTCATGAAATTTTCCTATACATGGAATTTTCCTGTACATGAAATCTATTATGCTGAGTGAAATAAGTCAGTGGGAGAGATAGACACAGAATAGTCTCACTAATTTATGAGTTTTAATAAAAACTAAAGACATTATTGTAATAAGGCCCAGAGACGATAAAGTTAATGTCAGAAGGACCAGCTCACAATATGAAGCTCACCACAGGGTGGTGAATGCTGTTAGGCAAATAACTACACTAACCACTAGCATGACAATGTTAATTAAACTACTGGCAAGAGAAGTAGAATGCTTGTCTCGAATACCTGCAGGGGTGGGCGAGGAGAGAGGGGCATTGGTGGTGGGAAGGTTGCACTGGTGAAGGGGGGTATTCTGTTTATGACTGAAACTCAACTACAATCATGATTGTAATACAGGTATTTTATTTTTTAAAAAATGATTTTTTACATCCATGTTCATTAGTGAGATTGGTCTATAGTTTTCTTTCTTGGTAGTTTCTAGGTCAGCTTTGGGAATGAGCATATTACCTTCTCTGAAGATATTAGGGAGAATTTCCATCTTTTTCATGTTTTGGAAGAATCTACAGATTAGTGATTGTAACTCTTATCTGAATGCTTGATAAAATTCACCTGCAAACTCCTCTGATCCTGGACATTTATTCTTGGGGAGTTTCTTAGTTACTATTTCAATTTCCTTACTTGTGATTGGCCTACTTAGACTTTCTACTTCCTCATCATTCAGTATTGAGAAATGATATTTTTCCCTAAATCTGTCCATTTCTTCTAGGTTCTCTAGTTTGAGTACCATAATGTCTCATGATGTTTTGGATTTCTTGGCAGTTCTATTGTAATCTTTTCCCTTTCATTTCAGATTCAATTTATTTTAGTATTTTCCCTCTTTTTTTGTGATTCTTGCCAGTGGTTTCTCTATCTTTTTTTTTTTTTTTTTTCAGAAAACTAGCTCCTGGTTTCACCAATATCTTGTATTGTTTTCTTTGTTTCTATATTGTCGATTTCTTCTGATTTTTATTATCTTTTTCTTTTGCTTATCTTTGGCTTCCTTTGCTTTAATCTATTTTTAATTTGACTTTTCTGCATGGTATTAAGAGAAGTCTAACTTCCCTTTTTTGCAAATAATGTACCAGTCTACCAACACAAGTTGATGAAGATGCTTTCCTTGCTCCACATTTTATTGTTTACCCCGTGTCAAAGATTAATTGATTGTATAGCTACAAGTCAGTCTTAGAATACTGAAGTAATTCCATTGATCTGAGGGTCTATCTTAGTTCCAGTACCATTCTATTTAATGACTATGCTTTAGAGTATAACTTAAAGTTGGGAAAAATTATGTCTCCATCTTCTTATCCGCAGGTATTGCCTAACCTATTTGTGAGCATCTATTGTTCCAAATTAATTTTAGGAGTATTTGATCCACTTCTTTGAAAAATGTCATGGGTATCCTTAGAGGGACTGCTTTAAATCTGAACAATGCTTTGAGGAATATTGCCATTTTAATGATGTTAGTCCTCCCTATCTATGAGCAAGGTATATTTTCCATTTCATTGTGCCACCTTTTTTCTTAAATCAGTGCTTTGTATTTTTCTTTGTACAGGTCTCTTTGGATTCTTGAATTTCTGAGGCACAATTGTGAATAGCATTGTTTTTAATGTCTCTTTCTCTTTTATTATTTGTATAAAAAACACCATGGTTGGGGCTGGAGAGATAGCATGGAGGCAAGGCATTTGCTTTGCATGCAGACGGATGTTGGTTTGAATCCTGACATCCCATATGGTCCCCCAAGCCTGCCAGGAGCGATTTCTTTTTTTTTTTCACTGTTTAAGGAATTTTTATTAAAGCAAGAATTTTATAATCCAAATTGCGTTTCCTTGCTCAGTATTCAAGTTTGTTGTTTATAACAAAATTGACATTCTGAGCTATTCCACAGTAAAGAATTACAAAATTTAAGAAAGGAATGCTTTAAATTTTTGTACTTTGCTGAAAATTATTTTTCCCAGGGTCTATAAAACATTAATTTGTTTTTATATTTTACTATTTTTGTGGGTTTATTTGTTGTTTTTAAATCAGAAGTAATCTAGGCCTGGCATTTGCAAGACCTGGCATTTGCTCGGTACATAAGGTTCAAAGTTTCCTTTCCTTTTTTTTTGTTTATTTTCTATTTTGTCATGTTTTTTTCATAATATTTAATTTTTTCGATGTTTATTTTTCTTCGGTGAAGCACGAGTTTCTGTTTGTGGTCCCTGATCAATTTAGACAGTTGGAATACCAGTGGCACTGTTCATTGCTTTCTGGGTAGCCTCTTTCGCTTGGTGGGCTTGTAGTACAGCTACAGCTTCATCAACTTTAGAATGGAGAGACTCCAGAGACTCAAGCATATGAAGAAGTTCTGAATTGTCAATCTCCAATAACATGCCAGTGATTTTACCAGCAAGAGGAGGGTGCATGGCCTGAATGAGAGGAAAGAGCCTTTCACCCAACATTTGCTTTTGCTCTTGAGGGGGGGCAGATGCCAACATGGAAGCAGTCAAAGTCTCCTGACCTTGTACATGGACAGTAGGCTGCTGCATGGTGACCTGCAGCTGCGTGTTAAGATGCTGCTGAGGGTTGCGCACACCTGTGGCATACTTATACTGAGGGACAGTGCGAACAGCAGGAGTGGCAGCGGCGGCTGTGGCAGCAGGACGTGGGCCCATGGTCTGTGTTGATGTGTTAACAACATGTTGCATGGACATGACTCGCGGAACCTTGGAAGAAGCTGGTCTCATGGTACTTAATGGTGGTCTAGGAGTGGCTGGGCGGATAGCACCGGGAATGTTCTGGAATGGATGAGACCTGGCACCCTGAGCAGTCCAGCGTGGACTTGGTCTTAGTTGAGCAATTTGGCTAGGAGGATAATATGCAGCTCGGTTCTGGGTCTGTGGGATAGCTGCCATGAAGTAACCTGAAGGAGGAGCTGGCCGGTATGGGTTGATGACGGGGTTGGGCACTGCTCGCCCACTTGCCATTCTCTGCATATACTGGTTAGTAAGGTGGGCCTGGCGCTCTTCTTTGCGCTGAGCTAAAACTACATATAATGGCTTGGTGGCCACAATCCTACCATTCATTTGTCACTGCTTTAGTGGAAAAATATGGAACGCTTCACGAATTTGCGTGTCATCCTTGCACAGGGACCATGCTAATCTTCTCTGTATCGTTCCAATTCTATTATATGTGCTGCCGAAGCAAGCACCAGGAACGATTTCTGAGTGTAGAGCCAGGAGTAACCCCTGAGCATGAGCGGGTGTGCCCCAAAAACAAACAAAAAAAAACTCACCATGATTATTGTTTTAATTTTGTAGCCTGGCACTTTATTATAAATATATATTGTTTCTAGAAGCTTCTTGGTAGAATCTTTAGGATTTTCTAAATATAGTATGTCATCTGCAAACAGGGAGAGCTTGACTTCTTCATCTTCATCTGGGTACCATTGATATCTTTTTCTTGCCTGATTGCTATCCAGTGCTTTGTTGAATAGAAATAGTGAAAAGGTATAACCTTGTCTTGTTCCACTTTTAAGAAAAGATTTAAGAAAGTTTTTCCCGGGGCCCAGGAGATAGCATGGAGATAAGGCGTTTGCCTTTCATGCAAAAGGTCATTGGTTCGAATCCTGGTGCCCCATATGGTCCCCCGTGCCTGCCAGGAGCAATTTCTGAGCATGGAGCCAGGAGTAACCCCTGAGCACTGCCGGGTGTGACCCAAAAACAAAACAAAACAAAAAAAAAAAAGAAAGTTTTTCCCATTTAGTACAATATTTGCCACGGTCTTGAGGTAAATGGCCTTGACTATATTGAAGAAATGTCCTTTCATTCCCATAATGTTGATAATTTTTTATCATAAACAAGCACTAGACCTTATAAAATGTTTTATCTGCATCTATTTATGTGATCATATGGTTTTCATTTTCTTTTTGTTAATATGGTGTATTACATTGATTGACTTAGTTTATTAAACCATCCTTGTATCTGTGGAATAAATCCAACTTATCATAGTGTATGATCTTCATGATGAATTGTTAGATTCTGTTTGCTAGTGTTTTGTTTATGATATTTGCATCTGTGTTCATCAAAGATATTGGCCTAGATTTTTCTTTTTTTGTGGCATCTCTGCTTTATACAGTATCATGGTGATGATAACTTCATATAAACTCTTTGGGAGTTTTTCTCTTTCTTTAGTTGTCTAGAAAAGCCTGAATGAGATGGTCAGTAGGTCCTCTAAATGTTTGAAATTAGTTAATCTATCTGGGTCTGGACTTTTGATTTTAAGAAGCTTTTTAATTACCATTTCAATTTCCCGAAGAGATAGAGATAAGTCTGTTCATGTATTCCAGATCATCTTGGTTCAAACTTGAGAGGTTATAAGAGTCCAAGAATTTATCCATTCTTCCAGGTTCTCTTGTTTTGTGGCATAATGACTCAAAGTATGGGATGCCGGGATTCGAACCACCAACCTTCTGCATGAAAGGCAAATGCCTTACCTCTCCACCCCTCCCCCCTTTTTTCTATAGTTTTCATCATTGTGACTAGTATGTGTCTTGGGTGCTTTTGAGCTCTTTTAGTTGGTATGCTTTGGAAATCCAAGATGTGGTTGACTGAAGTCTTTATTTTTGGAATATCTTAACAACAATGTCCTTGATTTTTCGTCAGAGTTGTTCCTGGGTCTTTGAGACCTCAAAGATTCTTATCTTATGTCTACTGAGTTTATTCCAGAGTTCTATGTTTGTCTGCTTGCTTTCTTTGAGGATGTTTTTTCAGCTTTTTCTGTTATATGGAGGTGATATGCATCTCATCTTTTACTTCATTAATTTTGTTCTCAGTGACTGTTACTCTACCAAGTAACAGTGAGGCTTTCCAGTAAGGCTTTCTGATAAAGTTTTCATTTCACCTACCATGTTCATCAGCCCTAATATTTCCATTTGAAGTTTTCTCATTTCTACTCTCATATCCTCTTGAGTCTTGGGCTGTCCACTCCATCATTTCTTTAAATTTTTAACATCCTTAACATTTCCTCTCTAAAGTCCTGATCAAAGATGTGATATAAGTGGGTGCTGTTGATTGCATCTCCATAACTAGCATCTTTAGTCACAAGGTGTGAGTTGCTGAGTAGTTATCACATTGTGAACTTTATTTTATGGTACTATTATGTGTTGTAGTACAGCTCCTTGGCTGGAATAAATGTGCACAAAAGACAAGCAGCTATATCTCTTTTCATGTACCTTGGGTTCAGTTCCAACTGACATATTTTTTAATATGGAATGCTTCATGAATTTTTGTGTCATTCTTGCAGAGGGGCCATGCTAATCTTCTCTGTATCATTCCAATTTTATTATATGTGCTGCCGAAGTGAGCACCCAACTGACATGTTTTAAATACAAACTCTGGCTACCACCTATGACTGTAGTGTAGCCAGTGCTTAATAGACTTCTCATTATGGATACCTTCCAAACTTATTTTCATTCTGTGGGCCCATGTCCCTTGAGAATTTCCAAAGATCACAAGGAGTCCTCTAGTGGCCTAGAAATTGAATTCCGAAAATTGTATTTTGAGTCCCTGAATTCAAAACAAATAAACCCTACTACAGAAATAAAAAAGCAAAAATGGAGAAATTAAGTTAGTTAGACATTCCTGGCTCAAGGAATTCAAGGCCACAAAAGTAACAGGTGTCCTCCTTGTTGGTGAGTAATGAAGAGTTGAAGGTTAATGTGTGCTGCCTTTGAAGAGTTTATCATTTTATGAGAGATCCAATCCTTGTTTGAAAATCTCTATTACATGCTGAATGTGCATTTGCCCCTCTGAGGACCAGAGGAGTCTTTCCTATCTATAGAGCCCTACAGCAACAGACACAATAACCTATAAGTGATATACTTGTGAGCCCTGAGCCCTATGTATTTGTTTAAAAAGTGCCATTAAAGAGGTTCCAACAGAATAGTAAAGGGGTTGGTAGAGAATTAGAGACAACTTTGTGAAGGATATGGGTTCCTGGGGTGGAAGTTAGATTTTGTTTTGTTTTTCAAGCACCAGAGATTTGGGAAGGGTCCCAAAAAGAGCTATGGCAAAGATCTAGAGAGGAGGACAAAGTACATGTGATTTAGAAAAGCACAAAATAGGCTTGACAACAGGATTTGCTGAGCAGCATTAAACAGCTGATACCAGATAAGTGAGGAGAAAGTAAAATAATTTCACAGTGTACTGTCACTGTAGGTACCAGATAAGGGACCATGCTTCTGCTTCATCATTCTGCCCTACCACCAGAAACCCCTTTACCTTATCAGTTATGGCAGGTTTCTTTTTGGGGGGTGGGGGGTCACACCCAGCAGCGCTCAGGGGTTACTCCTGGCTCTGTGCTCAGAAATCGCCCCTGGCAAGCACATGGGGACCATATGGGATGCCAGGATTCGAACCACCATCCTTCTGCCTTATCTCCATGCTATCTCTCTGGCCACAGCAGGTTTCTTTTGATCTGTTTTATGTTGTTTAATTTAGAAGATTTAGAAGATTTCTGTTGTCTCATTTGTTTTTTGACCTTTCCCTTTACTTACAGTTTTTCACAGCATATGGTCCTGATTATGTGCTAGAAATCACACCAAGCTGTCGGCCAGACCGAAATGAGGCCCACCAAATCCAGCAAATCCTTAATTACATCAAAGGTGAGCATTTCTTCTCAAGCCCAGCCCTCCTCATTCCACCTAGCATGTAGTGACCCTACACTGGAGACTTTGCTATATGCCATTTGTCTTGGGGGGGTGCATGATTTCACTGACTTGGAAGAGATATATCTTCTTAGACTCAAAAATTATCATTGAAATTCCACAGTGGCTATTGACTGGATTGGAGTTGCCATTTGGCCAACTAATGTCACCTTCAAAAGGACAAAAGTTTCCATTTTGGCACCTCCACTGAGAAACAAGACCTAAAGCATACTCTGGAATTCTTTTCCTTTACAAGGGATGA
>PVKC010052158.1:0-10316 GCA_004027635.1 Crocidura indochinensis | reverse complement strand
GAAAGAAAGGAAGGAAGAAAGAAAGAAAGAGAGAGGTAGCTCTCATTTGCACTTCTTTTAAACAGAATGACTCTCCTCCCATGGTTCCCTTTCTGGTTTTGACAGCTTGTGTGGTACATGCATTTCCCCTTTAGGAGTCAGAGGGATCAGGCATCAGACAGAGGCAGATTGGAGCTGGCCCTACTGAAAGCAGAGCTGGGTGTCTGTTGCACTTTCGGGTACTACAAAAGGTCAGCAGAACTTGCTGCTGCATTTGCTCTGCTGTTCCTCCCAAACTGACATGTTTCCTCCAATCAGAAGTTTTCCTCCCTGGCACATAACTGCAATGAATTTGTCACATGGGCTCACACTCAACAAAACAATGTCTTTAGCTACAGTTCTGCTGACAGAAAGGTAGAGCAATTAATCTATTAGTGTTTCTTATCTCAGGAGCCTGTGAAAGTAGGGAGAGAAACAAAGAAATGTCCCCCCTTCCTAGCGGTTATTGCAATCATGTTCACATTGTGTTTGTGTAGTGATAGACTCAAGCCCCATGCCCACACCTGTCCTAGGCTGCCTGTGAGCAGCACTGAACTTCTCTTGCTAACCCCAAGCCTCTCTTTAGGAGAGAGATTTGCTATGCTGATTGGCAGAGAGCAATTTTGGTGCCCATTCCTGAGCAGTCCATTTGTGAGGAGGATGGATGGACAGTCAAAAAAAAAAAAACACAGACTTCCCTCCAAAAAGACTCTTCATCTTGTTTGGGGGCCAAACCAGGTGATGTTCAAGAGTTGGTGCTCAGGGGTCACTCTTGAGATGCTCAGAGAGAAGGGGGGCTATGTGGTGCTGGAATTAAGCTTTTGAATGCAAGACACAAGCTCTAGTTTGTGGAACTCAGGCCCCAAGCTGCACCATCATAAGAAATAGCTGCCAGCCTCTGGCAGGAATTCTGGCTACTGTCCTGAACAAGTTCTCTGAGCTCCTTAAGCAGAGAGAGCATTGATCTCCAGAAGAATCCCAGGGAAGTGTTGGTTCTCAGGGAAGGGATTGAGCTTTGGGTATTTAGGACAGTCTGTATTGCATCTCTGGGGAGGGGTAGAGAACTGCCAGGCAGTCCGAGGTGAGGTCAGAGTATATTGAAGCATGTGTTGGGATGGGACAGCAGAAGAGGGGAGGGCATCTGTTTCTACTTTCTTTTTTATTGGTGGATTGGGAATTAGGGTCTGTATGCATAGAAAGGAATCCCTAGGATCAGGCAAAGCATTCATTTGTTTGAGACTTAACCTACTCTCTGAGCTTCCTGGCAGCTGAAGCAAAAAATATATATATAAGGAAACAACAACCATTTGGGCATCTCATGTATTTTTCAACACAAATTGTGAGCTTCTACATGGAATACTGGAAAGAGCCTGGCCAGGAACACTCCTAGACTGGTGTGTACTGTGCTGAGTTAGTGAACATTTAAAGAGTCGTATTTAGAGAGTGTGAGTGCAGGGGTACAAAGATGAATAGCGCCTGCTTCTTTGGGTTGAGCTATGGAAGCAGACACACCAGGCTGTAACCATATTTGGAGCACACTTCTTCAGAGAGGAAGGCTGTAGCTCTGGATTGAAAGGCCTCAAGTGACACACAGGCTTTGAGTTTGCAAGGAGCAGTGTGTGTGTGTGTGCGCGTGTGCGTGCGTGCGTGTATGTGTGTGTGTGTGTGTGTGTGTGTGTGTGTGCGCGCGCGCGCGCGCGCCTGTGCCTGGAGCAGGCAGAAAGGGAGAAGCATAAGGAAAGAGGAAGGTAGAGAACACAGTGTGGCTCCCCAGTCCTTATCAGAGTGGGAGCACCAGAGGGAAGACTTCCATGGTGAGAGACACTTGCCCTTTAGAAAAGCTCATCCTGCCTAGAGTGTGGAGGTTTGAGTGGGAGAGCAGATAATTGGGATACTGTTCTCTCAGTCAGTCCAGCATCCATTTCTCCTCTGCCAGTCTGTCTGTTCATCTACCATGCACTATGTATGTCAGGGTTGGGAGCATTATTTGATATGGGCACCATACGAGGAGACATTATGTGCCCCTGGCTTTCTGTAGTTGCCCTTTAGAGAACCCAGTTCACTCCAGCAGTCCCTCAGATGTTTGTGGTGCTATGTGGAGGGGCAGACAGCTAGCACAAGAGCTCAACAGGACACAGCCACCAATGCAGACAAACAATTTGGGAGAGCCACGTGGAGAATAACCCTGTCGGAAGCTTTTAAAATAATTACCCCTACTTGCTCTGGCTGACTGGCTGATGGCAGCCTATTAGCCTCGAGTTGGAAATTCTGAATTGTTTCATGACAATTGAAACACGTTTGGCGGCCAGGAGGGAGATGCCCATGAAATATTGATGCTTCCTTGGTGTTATGGGGCTGTTCCCCCTCAGCCAGGGAGCCTTGGGTGTGGGTGATTGCAAAGCCGGTTTTTCCTGGGTCTTTTGGGATTGGACTTCCTCCCCCAACCCCCACCGCGCTGTCTCTTACACCCCTATCAGTCTATGGAAGTGGGGCAAGCTTTTTTACAGAATTAGGAGGATGGATTGGGAATATGAACCTCCACTGCCTTACTCAGATCTGTGGCCCCCCTCCCCCCAGTATCCCAACCCTCCCTAATTCCAGGCCTTTCCAAGTCTCCAAAACACACAGGGGACTGGAAAAGTCATGTTTTATGCATGCCTGTCACTCCTGTTTTTCCTTGGCACTCAGGGCTTATGTGGAAAATCCTATTGGGTGGCAATCCTGGGTCTGCCTGTGACCATTTTGAGCCGGGCTTTCTTGGCTGCTCTGATGGGGATGACAAGAGTTTATTCCTGCAGGGTTGAGAGGAAGAGGCTGCCCAGTTGTGTAGGGTCGGGCCTCAGCCTTAGGTTCATGAGCTCACCTGGATCAGCCCTGGGTATTTCAGAGCCAGTGAGGGGAGCCCCTGCACTCTCTCATCCCCACCCAGTGCTTTGAAGTACTTTGTGCTCCCCTTCTGCATCTACCCTAAATAGATTCTAGCTTGGGAAGGAGGGCACTTGCTTCTCAGATGGATGAGATGCCCTGGGGTACGGTCAGGGATTCCATGTGCCTAACTGCAATGCTATCTGTGGAACAGAGGTTTTACCCTGACCGAGGGAGGGGTTGCTGGGCACCCAGCTGCCTGCTTTTACAATTGGAAGCCAGTAGCCTCAGCAGGGCTCTGGAATTGGTGTTTGCCCATTTTATGGATGAGGACCATTTGTTTGGTAGGTGATTATCAATCATCCACCTATTCTCTAAACTTGCACTGGATGTGAGTCCAGGAACTCAGGGCAAGGATGGTGATGATTTTGTTACCAGATACCTCTTAGAAGAAGGTAGTCTTAGTAATGTGTGGGGGGGACAGAACTTTGGAGGGGCTGGCTTCCCAGAGGCAGCAACTTTCTTGTCTTTCTCATTCAAGATGCTGGACTGGGAGCAGGGCTCCACAAAGCTGAGGAAGGCAGGTCTGGCCTGGTGATCAATCCACAGTCTTGGAGGTACCTGGGGTCCTGTTTCTGAGGAACAGCCTGAGAGGCCCCCAGAAGGCCTTTACAGCATTGAGATGCCCTGGGCCCCTGGGTGTGGTTTTGTTCCCTTGGCAAACAAGGCAGGCATGTTTTCCAAAGGCACTGAGTGCAGAACCCAGGTGGTCTGGATAGGGCTGGGCTCTCCTGGCTCCACCCCTACATCCCTTATTGGAACCCTGGGGTTCTCAGGCCAGAGTGTTGGCTGTGTGGGATGGGGACCAGAATGTCCAGCCTGACCTTTAAGTGTCCTGGGCTGAGGTGTGATCAGGATGCCCCCTTCATTCTGTGTAGGTGCCACTGGTCCTGCTGTTCCTTGCTCCTTTATCCTTCCTGCTAGCTAGCCTCTGTGATAAGCATCACAAAGTCAAGCCAGACCTATGGCCAGTGGCCCTTGGATGTCTGCATACATGGTGTGTCTATGTGTATGCATGTGTGTGTGTATATGTGTTGTGTGTATGTGTGCCAATGAATGGGAGTGTGTGAGTGAATGTGAGTATGTCATGTGCTTGTACATATGTGAATGCATATGTGTGCGAATGTGTGTGTGTCTGTGTGCATGTGTGTGCGTGCATGTGCACACAGGGCTGGGGGGCTTGGTCTTCTAACCATGCTATTGGCAGAAGTCTGAGGATTCATCAAGTCTCCTGGACAAGAGTGAAGCGGAGTCCAGCTCCAGGCTTCCTTGGCACGGGCCATTGCTGTGTCCCTCTGCGCCGAAGCACCATGGTCTTGGAGAGATCTGGAAACAGGGCCATTTCCATTGCCAGGATCGACCAAGTGCTGGACAGACCGGGTCATGGTTCTTCTCAATGTAGCCCGTGCTAATGGCCACGTGTGTGGCCCCAGGTGAAGGAGCTCTTTCCCCACCCAGAGACCAGCCCCCCACCGACTGTTGCTACCCTTTGTGACTCTGACTCAGGTCTTCACCTGTCTGCTCCCAGCACTGCCTAGTCAGTCTGGTATCGCCCTAGGGACGCGCCTCTTTGGGGACTGTCACTGTCCCATTGGGGCACAATGACCTGGGCCACTGGGTGGTACTTCCCTGAGCTTTCAAGACGTGGGCTGCTGGGTGCTGGGTCAGTGTGCTCCATGTGCATACTTCTGCTGTAGGGTCTAGCTTACTCAAGCATAGCCCCCCAAACTTAGATACGCACTAGCAGTTGCTGGGGATACTTGCTATGGACAAGCTGGCATTTTCAGCCCGTGTACCTGCACTGGGATGGGGGCAATGGTGGGGGGAGCTCCTAAACCTTAGGAGTCACGCTGTCTGCACAGAGCCCTGTTCTCTGCTGCATAGACAAACACCAATGATTTTTTTTTTTGAGGGGGGTTTGAGTTTTGGATCACACTCTGTGGTGCTTAGAGGTTACTCCTGGCTCTGTGCTCAGAAATTGCTCCTGGCAGGCTCAGGGGACCATATAGGATGCAGGGAATTGAACCTGAGTCAGTCTCAGGTCGGCTACGTGCAAGGCCCATCTCTCAGACCTGACAGGATGATTCTTTATAAGCATTTGCTGAGTCTCTGGCGGATTTTGTGAATGGGTTTGATAGAACCAAAGGGAGAACTACCTGCAGGAGGGTCCCTCAAGTGTACTTCTGTGTCCCACATACTTGGCTCCAGCTGGTTGAGCTGCAGCCAAGCCCTGGGAGCCCCATAGGCTGGGCTAGGCGGGCAGCATGACCTGCACACCCCTCTTCCCTCTTCCTTGGGGAACCAGGAAGCTCCAGACAGCACCCCTTCCTTGCCCCATTCTCTAAGAGGGGGACAGGGAGGGTCAGGCTATGACACTCCCTCATGGGTTGCGTCTTAATATGTGGCCTCCTCTTTGGCCTGCCACAGTGGTGTCAGGTGGAGCCGAAATCCAGCTCTCAGAAGACACCTGAGGACAGGCCTTGTATGCTGGGATGGATCCAGATGTGGAATCATCTCCCCCAGAGAAGGTGGGGGAGAACTTGTAGGGGCATTCAGGACACACGGGATTCCACAGGTGTGGGGACAGGGAGTGTTTGGAGATCTGATGTTTGGAGAGTTGGATTTTTTCCCATGTGGTAATAGAAATGAGCTTGGTTGCTAAAGCACAGGATCTCTGGAAATGGAGCATGTCTGAGGGTGCTGGAGTTACCTGTATCCACTCTCACTGCAGTGAAAGCAGGTTTGGGTGAGGTGTGTAAGAGTGTCCAGGACCCCTATTTTTCTCTTTTGCACAAGGGAAGGAACTTGCCTCCCCCAGAGGTGAATTCACAGGGTCCCGCTCAGTGCCCAGTGCCCATACACTACCGTGCACACTGCCCACGCTTCCCCCAGCAGTGACTTCTGGGCACAGCTGAGAGGTGGGAGTCTCTGCATTCTTCTGCTTGTGACTTGGTTCCTTGCTACTTTGTTCACTCCCCTCCCTTACCTCTCACCAGCCATTGTGATCCAAGGCATGCTCCCAATAGGCTATTTGTCTGTTTATTTATTTATTTAGCAGCCTCTGCTGCTAGTGTCCAGCTGTCTCTGTTCCTCCCCGCATGCTCCCAAGCTCCCCAGTTCCAGCCAGAAATTGTTAGAAGCAGCTTCCTTCTTCTCTTTCTTTTGGCAAACTTCTACTTACTCTGCCGGGCCCCTCTTGGAATGCCCTCCTGGGAGCAGCTGTGACCTTCCCCCACTCCTGGCCCTGCTCACAGGCTCTGGTCCTTCTTTCCTTGACCCACTCAGAGCTTCTGCACCCAGCACAGCTTATGTCTGCAACTTTATCTTGGGCCACAGGTTGTAGCTTCAGGTGGCCCAGGACTGTGTATTCTTCCTTTTCTATGATGTTTCACCACACCCACAGGCACCATGACCCAGGGTGGGGGGACCCAGGAAAATGCCATGCAGGGGAGAGGGTAGATGTCTAAGGTATGGCTGGCTGATGGGATTAACATGATCACTGCTCCTCCAGCCATCTGCAGCCCATTTCACAGACAGGAACGCTGAGGCTCAGAGGGCTGGATTCCCCACCAAAGTAAGAGGAGCAGCTGTGCTCAGATTTGGATGTTTGAAGAAAGGTCTCTCTTATCCTTCATCATGGTTTTCTGTTAGCATAATCCCTGCAAAATTGGGGGTGTGTTTAGGATGGTTCACTCCAATCCCAGCCTGGACACTAGGCTGTTGTGACCCTACAGCAGATGGATGTACCATGGTACATGCTGTGACCCTGTTCTGGCTTGTGTGGATTTGAGTACCAGCTACGCAGAGTGGCCCATGTTGGTCAGGGTGTGCTTGCTGGTTAGAGGAGGCCCCATCAAGTCCTGGCTTCACATGCCTGCAGTCTGCCTTTGCTTTTTTTTTTTTTTTTTTTTTTGAGGGGGGTGGTGGTGGTACTGCTGAAATTTACTGCTGGGCTCAGGAATTCCTTGTGCATCCACATCTGGGTGTCTGGGGGTCAGCTGCCTTACTGGGAGGGGTCCAGGGTTATCTAGATGGAGAGAAGTTGCCTGGAAGGGTCTCTGGCTGCTCTGGCCTTCCGGCCCCTGATAAAGAGACCCAAACACAGGGCAGTAAGGAGCCATAAAACCCAAGCAGAAATGCACTGGGATGCTTATCAAAGCATCTAGGACACCAGTCGGGCCTCCCTCCTTCAAGTTTATTTCTCCTCCTCTGCTTTCTCTCAGAAGGTGTCTCGTAAACAGCTAAGAGGGTCATTTATAAATGTCTCCGCCTGCCCCATCAGTGCTGCTGCCCACTCTGCTCTTTCTGTTCTTTCAGGCTCAGGGACAGGAGAAGGTGCAGGCACCCCCCTTCTCTCAGGGGCTGGTACAGATGAGTCTGGAAAGGTCCCTGCCGAGGCCCCCAGAGGTGAGTGCCAGTGACATATCTGATCCTCTTGTCTCCTGTCATGGAGGAAGTGAAGGTGAGGACCTGGGCTAGGGTCCCCTGCTGTGGCTTGGTGGGGGTGAACACAGTCACAGAATGAGCCCTGGGTGTCCATGCTGACCGGACTGTATTTTCACCCTGTGCCAGTTTTTCTGGATGCCAGCAACACCCTCAGATGGGGTGTGTGATGGTGCCTTCCAGAGGCCTCACAGTGAATTGGAGAGAATGAGGCTCTCCATTGCCCTGGGGGATGCAGCCTTCAACCAGAGAAGCCCCTGTTTCCACTATTGGAGCCCTGCCATGGTGCCAGGGACTGGCCCATCAGCCCTTCTCAACTGTCTCTAGGCAATTCTGGTGAGCTCTTCCTACTTTACAGATGCTGAGGGACCTAGTGGGTTTGGATGTGGACCCTTGCCTGCCCTGGCCTGTACCTCTCTCTGTTCTTCACTAATGCTTCCTTGCTGGATTTTCTTCCACTCGTTTTCAAGTGGGATTTCCTGGGGGTTATCCCCACAGCAACCTTCATGTATCCCTCAATTGCCTGGAGCAGAATGGGGGCATCTCTGCACTTTCCCCTTCTTCCCTGCGGATATTTGAATTCCTCCATTTTAGGATGCTTGACTGGGTTAGGCTAAGCTCCCCAAAGGTAAGAAGCTCTGCAGCCTTGGGGTTATGCTTTGGGGAGTCCAGCCTTGAGAGAGGGGTTCTGGGGGTGCATTACTTCCTGAGGATCCATCCCAGTCTGAGGGGACAGAGGGCAGCACTCAGAGGAAGCTGATCACACACATCCGTCTGATCATGGAGCCCCCAGTCCACTGCATCTGTCTCTGCTGTGTCCCCCTCAGTGCAGAGGCACCTACATATTATGTCTCACAAGTGTGCCCCAGATCCTGTCAGGTCAGGTGTCCCCATATGGGCTGCTCCTCTGCCTCATTTCCCTTCTCTTGCCTGCACCCAAACTCAGGTTACCTTTCTTGAGTTTCTGGGTACACATGAACTGGTCTTCAGAAATGGGTGCAATGCGTTGGAGAACATTTGCTCCCCTATTCTGCAGAAGTGGGTGTTCCTGGGGCCAAGGGTAAGACAGGCCTGTAGCAAGAGAGGGCTCTGCCAGCACTAGCCTTACCATCCTGGCTTCTGAGGTTCCCTTTCTCCCACATTTCTGGCTATGTACTTGGGGGTATATGGAGATGCCTGGGAAGGCCACATGGGGAGGTGCCTGTGACCAGTCTGGTGTTTGTGATATATGTGAGTTATTTTGGCTCAAGGAGTCCTGAAAAAGCCAAGAGTCTTGAAGTAAACCTTAGCTGGAGGACAGAGACAATTGACACTGGGTTTGAGCACTTCAAAGGTTATTGGCACAAAGCTGTCGACTTTGTTTAGCCGAGGGCCCATATTTATGACGGGGCTCACAGGCCACTGCCATCCATAACCTGCCGGCCACTGGCTGACATGAGACAGTCTCCTCACCACCCCACATGGCCTGTCTCTCCATGGCTGGGAAGCACAGACACAATTCCAGTCTTGGCCAAGTTGCTTTATGGGCTGCTGGCTGAGGTCTGGTGCCATTATGTGGGGCTCCAGTTCCTCTGGCTGGGGCTGAACAACCTCCCATCAGGGCCCTGGTTTCCTGGGCGAGTGGTGGTGGTAAGGTCTACGGACATTTGGGGGAACCTCAATGGATTTCACTTTGACCCCTCATTGAAAATTCCTTTATATAGGAGAAGCACTTCTGAGTCAGGCATCTGGGCTTTGATTACTGCTTGTTTCCCCTGGATACTGTGACTAATTTCAGGAGAAGGACCTTGGATTTGTTATCTTTGTGTCCTAGACCCTAAATTCCTTGTAGAGGGAAGGAACCCAAGGAAAAAGAAAAAAAAATCAAAACTGTGCTTGGTCAGAGCCCTCAAAGGGACTTATTTTAAGTGACCTTTGGGGTAAAAAGAGGCAATGTGGACCCAGGAACTTCTTAGCCACTTTGCTGATGACTTGCCTCTTAGTTCATTTGGGGATGGTCCTGAGGTGGAAAAGGTCAGGTGTTGAGATGCTCATCATAGTCACTTTCGAAAGCTCAGAGTGACACAAATCCCCAATCACAGTCTATTGATAAAAAGGGAATATCATCCCTTGATTCCAACTGTTGTGTAGGAACAACTGTTTTTGCTTGATTTGGGGGTCACATTTGGCAGTTCTTAGGGTACCCTGTATCCTGTATAGAAAGCTGGGCCTTCTGTATATGAAGTGGGTGCTTCAGCTCTCTGCACTGGGCCCTTGGCCCTTTAATGATGTCAGTGTGATTCTATGCAGAGGAAGGGAAACTTTTTTTTTTTTTTTTGGCAGCGCTCAGGGGTTACTCCTGACTCTATGCTCAGAAATCGCTCCTGGCAGGCTCTGGGGACCATATGGGATGCCGGGATTTGAATCAACATCCTTTTGCATGCAAGGCAAATGCTGTATTTCCATACTATCTCTGACCCCGGAAGGAAAACTTTTTACTGATTATCTGTGAACTGTGTTTTCTGTTTGTAAAAAAAATCTGCAGAGGAGGTGGGGATGTGCCAGTGTAAGCAGAGGTTAATTGGAGGGTAAGAGAGATTTTCAATTATCTTTTCTTTTAGTGGAATATACTTTGATTTTTTTTTGAGTTTTGGGCCACACCCAGTGGTGCTCAGTGGTTATTTCTGGCTATGCACTCAGAAATCACTCCTGGCTTGGGGGACCATATGGGGCACCAGAGATTGAACTCAGGTCTGTCCTGGGTCAGCCACATACAAGGCAAAAGCCCTACTGCTGCGCTATGACTTCGACCCACTTTATGATACTTTTCTACCTCCCTCCCTTTCTCCCCTCCTCTCTTTCTTTATCCCCTCCTTTCTTTCTTTCTTTCTTTCTTTCTTTCTTTCTTTCTTTCTTTCTTTCTTTCTTTCTTTCTTTCTTTCTTTCTTTCT
>PVKC010052157.1:0-10313 GCA_004027635.1 Crocidura indochinensis | reverse complement strand
AACTTAATTTCTAAGCCAAAGTCAGCAACAATGAAATTAAGATACCCAAATTTTAACAATAAAAACTTAAAATGGCCTATTATACTTTCAGGCTGGTTGGAGAAGGTGGTGGTGGCATGGGATGCACTCTGAGAACATTGGTGATGGGAGGTCGACACTGGTTGTGGGTTTGGCCTCCCAATGCTTACCACAGGCTATGCTCTTTACACTGACTGTATATAAAAGAGGAGGTACAGTATATGCACCCCATGTACACCTCAACCCAGACTCTTTGCCTGGTCTGTATTGTGAATGGTGCAACATAAAAAAAGAACTTTGTAAATCATAATGTTTGCAATAACAAATAAATAACATTGCTCATAAATCAGAAAAAAAGTTTTATGTCAGGTAGAACAACAACATCAGCATTCCTCACTTTTTTTGATCCCCCCAACATTCCTCACTTTTAAATAAATATTAAATTAATATATCTAAGTCATGATTTATTGAATATTGCAAAAATATATAAAGTAATTGAAAAACACCCTTTATATATTCATTTAAATAGTTTATTTTTATTTTATATTTTAAAATATTAAACATTTTATTTAAATATTGTGATTTATAAAAATTATTTATACTTAACTTCTAAGAAAAAAGTGTTTCAGCATCAATCCCACAACCAATGTCAACTTCTCTCCACCAATGTTCCCAGAGTCCATCAAATATCACCACCATAGCACCCAGCCTGTCATCATAATAGGCACCTTTTTAAGTTTGGTTGTTGTGGTATGGGTCTCACAATTTGTTGATTCAGTGACTTGGATATTTAGATCTGTCCTTTTTTTTTTTTAGGGGGGAGGGCTTGGGTCACACCCAACAGTGCTCAGGGACTACCCCTGGCTCTGTGCTTAGAAATTGCTCCTGGCAGGCTCAGGGAGCCATATAGGATGCCGGGACGTGAACCACCATCCTTCTGCATGCAATGCAAACACCCTACCACCACGCTCTCTCTCAGGCCCTAGATCTGTCCTTTCTTAACACTACCTATGCACTCAAGCCTCCTTGGCTCCTGTTTAGTTATTTCACGTCTGTCTTTCTCTTCCTCTACTCATTTGTTTTCTTCTCCTCATTATAAAATGGTGTCAAAAGAATTTAAGAAAACCACCATTTAAATCACTACTATCTTTCATGCAATTATTCTAAATATCACATATAAGTGATGTCTTGTATTTATTTATACTTCTTCTGGCTTACTTCATTGTTATGTCTTCCATATCCTTCAGTATTGCAATGAGTTGCATGATTGTATCCATTATATTTATGTATATTGTATATAATGTATTCAATTATATTTATATGTCCATTATGTTCATTCTATTATATTTATGTATTCATATATATTAATGTACCACATATTCATGATCCACTCATTCGTTGTTGGACATCTAGTTTTATTTCAACTCTTAGTTATTTACTGAGTGATGCTATGAATATGGTGTCCATATGTCCTGTTCAATGAATGTTTTTCTTACCTACGGATATATACCCAACAACGGAATTGCTGGTCACATGGCAACCTAATTTTAAGTTTATTAAGAAACCTCTATACTGTTTTCCATAAGGGTTGATACAAACAGCAACATTGCTTCTTTATTTTAGTATGCAACACTTATAAAAGGTTATTCCTAAAACTTTCACAATTTATTCAGTTCTTGTATCCTAGAAAGATCCATTTAGCTATTTTCCTAAGTTTAAAAAAATATCTTTGTATTTATGACTGATAAGGTAACTATTAATGTTATATTACTGATAAGGTGAAAATTAGAAAATTTTTGCTAGGGCAGTGTTAGTCTCTAATTATGTCTCATAATTTTCAAAAACAACAATAATACCTATAAATGTTTAAATATAAAAGTTTTAGCTCTCTATTGTACATTAATGTCTGTTTTTTTAATATGGAACGCTTCACAAATTTGCATATCATCTTTGAGCAGGGGCTATGCTAATCTTCTCTGTATAGTACCAATTTTAGTATATGTGCTGCCGAAGCAAGCACACACATTAATGTTTTCAAAAATATAATTATATATTTTTATTATTGAAGCCTATGCTGAACAAAACTAAATTAAGAAATGAATCTATTTTTGCAGTTTAAATGCTTTAGACATATCACAACAAACAATTATAAATTTTCATATTATGCCATGCATGCTCTTGCACCCAACTACCCAGTTTAATATTCAATGTTACAAGGCTCCACAAATACCACTGATTCAAAACTGGGCACTGAGGCAGGAGTAAGCCCTGAAAACTATCAAGCATGGACCAAATAATGTAAAATAAAAATAAAACAAAACTATATTTAAACTCTTTTTTTTTCTTTTTGTTTTTTGGGAACACCAAGCAGTGCTCAGGGGTCACTCCTGGCTGTAGGCTCAGAAATTGCTCCTGGCACGCTTGGGGGACCATATGGATGTCTGGGATTTGAACCACCGTCCTTATGCATGGAAGGCAAATGCCTTACCTCCATGCTATCTCTCCGGCCCCCATAGGTAAACTCTTAATGTATAAAAATATTTATATACAACTGTATAGAAACTATTTAGAAATAATAAATATTTATTAATTATGGCAATTAGAGAACATTGTAGTAAGCTACTATGTTTCTACTGCATAGAAAACTATGTAGTAATTATTAATTTTCGGTTCTAGTGTGAAAAACTTGGATGTTAACAAACCATCCTAAGTCAGAAAGAGAAAACTTCCTTGGGTTGATAAAAGGAGAATGGTACACTACATCCTAAGAATAGACAGATGATAAATTCTAGGATTTGTTTTCAGAACAGAAAAGGGGATAGGAGGGGAGGGTAATTGTGGTGAAGGAAATGGAGAGGAAGTGAGGAAATATAAAGGGAAGGCATAGAAGAAGGAAGAAAAATTACTGAAAAATTAATAAGATGTATTTTTGTTTGTTGTCTAAAATATATCTAAAAAATATAAAAGACATCAGATCAGACATGGCAAAGGCATTTTAGTTATAATAGTAGGGAATAATAAAAATTTCTGAATAACATAATACGCATAAAAATATAGAACTTAAATTAGAGAGTTGAAAGGCTGTAGCAGAGGTGAGAGCAGTAAGGCGTCTTTCTGCCTTGCACGTGCATTAGCCTAGGACAGACCCCTGTTTGATCCCCTGGTGTCCCGTATGGTCCCCCATGCCAGGAACAATTTCTGAGCGCATAGTCAGTGGTAACCCCTGAGTGTCATCATTCTGTTTGGCAGAAAAAAAAATAGAGAGGTGATAGTCCTAACAGAGACACCCCAAAAATGAATTATTGGATAATTATGAAAAGAAAATATCTGTGGAGAGTATCTCTGAGCTGAAGAGCTATAATACATTTCTCAAAACTCAAAAATTAAATAGAATAAATGATATATTTAAAAATAAGTAACATACCCCATTAATATGATTATAAAAGTATACTATATTTATACTGTAATTATAAAAGCATGATATATGTTTATTAAAATATCAAAAATTAGAATAATAGGTAAACAGGAGATATGCCTGAAACATGACATTCTCACAAATTAATGTCATACATCAAGCTACAACCTGAAAGAAATTAAATTAAATTTAAAAATAAAGCTACAACTTAGGAAGGCTCTCTTCTTGTTGAAATGTTGACTCCCGCTGTCTTTTATTGTTACAAGATTAAATAACTATGAAACAGAATTAGATAATAGAAAAATTATATTATTTTCTTAATTTATTTCAAACTCCTTCTGTAATATTTTCATTCAGATTTAGAACGAGAAGTCTCTGAAAATACAAACTGTAATTAGTTAGCTACTTTTGGTTTTACAAAACATAAAAAACATTACACAGGGCTGTAGCTGAATTAGTCTTTCAAAAATTTCTCAGTTTACTTTTCAAAGTTGCTTCAAATAGTTATCCTATACCTTTTACAAGAATTATAGTTATATTAATTGCCATGTGAAATTATTTATCATATTATATTAATATTCTGACTATATTAATTGGTAATAAAAGGATATATTATGCTTCTACCTTACCAGGAATTTAAAACACCAACAATCCTCCACTAGAGAAATAATTAATATAGTTTTACATTGCAGTTACTCTTTATTGTCTGTTTCTCTAGTAAATGCTTAACTCTGTTCTCCATTTTCTTACCTATTTTTACATATATGGATCTGTTTAAGATCTATTTGAATGTATCACCTGATTACCAATGTGATCTTTCTGTAATACATATATTACTTGACTTGTGGTAAAAAAATAGCCTTACAAAATCTATTTAGATATAATATTTTATCACTTCAAGTAAAATAGAAAATTCTATAAATAGAATTTATGAGAAACCAGGATTTGAACCACCTATGGTCCTGGGTTGGCTGCTTGCAAGGCAAATGCCCTACTGTTGTGCTATCTCTCCAGCTCCTTACCTACATTTTCTCTTACATACATTATAGGTTTGTGTCTCAATTCAAGGTCTTTAATCCATTTTTATTTGACCTTTGTGTTTGGTGTTTGGTGGAGGTCTGAGGTTTTTTTTTTGTTTTGTTTTGTTTTGTTTTTTTTGTATCTGGCTTTCTAGTTGTCCTAATACCACTTGTTGAAGCTTTCCTTGCTCCATTTTATGGGGTTATTTTGCCAAGTTTTTGTTGTTGTTTTGGGGCCACAGCCACCTGCTCTCAGGGATTACTCCTCAGTTTTCACTCAGAAATCACTCCTGGCTGGGGGAACATATGGGATACAGATCGAATCTGCATTTTTCCTGAGTCAGCCACATGCAAGGCAAACAATCTACCACTGTGCTATATCACTCTGGCCATTTCTGCCTCTTTATTAAAGATAAACTGGTTGTATGTCTGAGTGTCATTCTCTGAATACTCAAGTCTATTCCATTGATCTGAGGGTCTGTCTTTATTCCAATACCACCCTTTTTGATTATTATTGCTTTGCAATATAATTTAAAGTTGGAGAAAGTTATGCCTTCCAGCATTTTTTCCCGAAGAGTTGCTTTAGCTATTAGTGAGTGCTTTTTTTTCCAAATGAATTTCAAGTGTGTTTGATTCACTTCTTTGACAAATGTCATGGGTAACCTTAGCAGGATTGCATTAAATCTGTATAATGCCCAAATTTAGGGCAGTATTTGAGGAGTATGAGAAAAATCTATTAATGGTCACTACTCATTTTGGGGTAAATGAATTGGTCATACTTAGTATTGCTCAGGAATTTCTCCTTGCTCCAGCCTCAGGAACATGTTATGTTGCTTAAGTAACCATATTTTGGTGCCTGGAAATGTACCTGGATAATTCAAGGCAATACCTTTAACCCTTTTAACTTTTTATTTATTTTTAAATTAAGTACTTGGCTCTGGAGTTGTGAAAGTTGCTTTTATGTGCTATAAACTAACTCTTCCACTAATTGAGTACACGCTTTATAGTTCTTGCAATAGCATCTAGTTGCACATAATGAGTTATCTTTCTGACATCACAGCTTTTAGCATGTACTTATCCTGTCATATCTAGTGATGTTTCCTCTTTTTTTTTAGAAAATTTCTTCTTTCCCTTCTTTCTCTTTGTCTATTTTTTCTTTTTTATTTACAGTTTTTTTCTGTTTTATTTCTGAACTTCGTGAAAATGTTTCCTATGTCATATATGTTCTCTATCCTTCATCACAGCTTTTTCTCCAGCCTTCTTTCTTATATGTTTTTTAATATTTATTTGATGTCAAACTCATATCTGAAAAATTAAATTTTTAAATATATTAGAGTAAATTTTATTTTACAAATTGAAAATTAAACAGAACAGATTTTGCAGGCAATATCTTATTATTTATAAAGCATATTTAATAAGTATTACAATGAAATAACAAAACTAAATTGAGAATTTAATTAAATTTATACTAAGAACAATTGTGCTAAATTTGAATAGTTAAATTCTAACTAGGAATTCTTAAGTAGAAATTTATTTTTTAAGATGAAACATCAGTAAAATTGTGCACACACACTATCATGCAAATACACAAACATGCAAATATATAGTTTCACATTTGGTAATCATAATTATAATTAATAATATAAACATATGGATAATTTTGTACTTAGCCCTTGGAATAACTCTTTGTAGATTCTCATAATGTACACACAACTGTTTATATCTTGCTTGTATTGTTTTGTTTTGTCCTAATTTTTTGTTTATTTTTTTAAATATGCACAAGTATTCTATGGTAAGAAGATTATTTTGCATGAAACTTTCATTCTCTCTAAATATATTTTGCCATCCTGAGATACCAGTCAAATAATAAATTTTATACACTTATAATAAATGATAGCAACAAAACATCAGTTTTTATTTGCATTTCTTCCTACACAAGGAAGAAAAAAACTTTCTTATCAAGAAAAAACAGAAGTATGGTCAATTGCTATAAGATTTAGAATGTAGTGATGTTTTTTCCTTTCTTATGATATATACAAGTTTTTCAACAAATGGATGAAAATCATTTTTTGGTTGTCTTGGGTTTTTTTTGTTTGTTTGTTTGTTTTTTGCCACATCCGGTGACACTCAGAGGTTACTCCTGGCTATGCACTCAGAAATAGCTTCTGGTTTGGGGGACTATATGGGAAGCCGGGGGAAATAACCATGGTCCATTCTAGGTCAGCCCATGTGCAAGGCAAATGCACTACTGCTGCACCACCGCTCCGGCCTCATGAAAATCTTGAAAGTTATTTACTATTATGACTCATGATAATGCAGTTGATTCTCTGACTTGATATTTTCATAAAGCCATGTAAAATAAATAACAAACATAAGTGCTATTCTCAGACTTTTTATAAAAGTCTGAAGGGCTCCACTAGATTTATTTTGACATTTTAATAAAAATAACAAAATTATTAAGATGCCTGACACATGCCCACATGCCTGAATACCTTGGAAAAATTAACCAACCCCACTTTTCAAACTGTTCATAGCAATATTTAGATTAATACTTTCTCCAAAAAAGTATACAAATGTTGCTTTGTATGAAACCTAGTAGTGAATGATTCTTAGAATTAGATGTATCACTTTGTCTAACATTTGGAAAGTCTTGTGGGGTAAAAGACCATAGTTTTAATAAACTTGACTTTGAATCCCAGACCTACTCATAATCATTATGATTATGAAAATTTTTTACTAATCTCTAGAGTCTTAAATTTCTGTATAAACTGAAATGAAAATTCTTACTTTCTACTCTCAGATGAAATAGTCAATGAAAACCTTTGCAAAATAATTGTCTACCCTTGCTCCTCTATAAGAAAGGCCAGTTCTGCACTCAGTTTTTATCTGTGTATCTCCTTGAGTTTATTACTAAAATAGGAAGGCAATAAAATGGCTGTGCAGTTATGACATTCTGAAGTAAACAATTTGTTCTTTAACCATTATTTATAGCTATGATACTGGATTCTTTATACTTCTGTATTTTTCCCTCAATTTTTATGTTACTTCATTTTCTAAAGTCATATTATAGCATAAGCTTCGTTACCATGACTACTTCTACGTCCCACACTGGAGTATTGTACAGTTTTTTAAATAGTTATATGATTTGATTCAATACTTATTACTAGGAGAGTTTTTAGTAATAATAAGTAGTAAATGTTAGCACTATCTCTTTTAGAAAGTACACACAAATATATTGATATTTAGTTAAGCTGAATTAAGAGAAGTCATATTTTCAATAGTGGAGCATTAGTAATTTCACTGTTAACATAAGAATAAATAACTTTTTAAAGATTATTTTGAATTATGGATCATTTTCTCAGTTTAACTTTTATATATTGAACCAAACATGATCAGAAAAATAGTTGAAAATTTTATATAATATTTTCACCTTCACTCACTTTTTTATTTGATAAAGTACAGAAATGGCAATTTAATTATGACTGTTCCTGTAGTTTGCCATGTATAAAAGTGAAACAATAATGCATCACTTAGGCTTCAGTAAATGCTATAATTTTAAATATTACATTAAATTGAAAAACAAAGTTTAATGAGGGTAGATACAAAACCCTCATTTAACAGTTAGATAATGATTATCAGAAGATAAATGACTTGGCAAAATCATAAAATGAATGACAGAATTTATGAGAATAACCAAGCATTCATATTTGTGTTTCTGACTTCATAACTTTTGGAGGGTGATATGGAACACATGCTGGGAAAAGGGGTCGAGGGAGAACAACCCTGATGGTGGAATAGCCCTGATCAATTCTCACTCTGTACCTCAAATATTACTGTGAAAGATTTGTTATTCACTTTTGACACAATAAAAATTATTTTAAAAGAAAACATTCTTTTAGTATTTTCTCCCCTACCCATAATATGAATTTGAGCTTCAAGGGAGAGAGTTTAGTATCATATTCAACTTATTGACAGTGCTCACTACAATGATTAATACATGATATTTATTTAACAATTTATTCTGAATCACTCTGGACAAAAAATGGATACTGAAGAAAGATAATATCATATGCATGATACCCTTCAGTGACAATATTGCAAACCACAGTGTCTAAAAGAAAAATAAAAAAAAAAAAACAGAGGGAGGAAGGCAAGGAGAGAAAGACAGAAAGACAGAGTAAGAAACAGAGAGATTGAGAAGAAAAATATCTGTCACAGAGACAGGCATAAAAGAGGGCAGGGAAGAGAGTAGGAGGAAATCTAGAGAGATTGATAGAAGGAAATGTGCACTGGTAAAGGGTGTTAAATGTCGTATAACTGAAAGTAAAGCAGAAACAGTGTTGTATCCATGCATTTTGTGGTGATTTAATTTAATAATTTATTTATAAAAATAAAATAAAACATCAAAGAAAAATTTATTCTAGAGATTGGAGAGATAATATGGAGTTAAAATGCTATCTTTCCTTGGATTGGCTAATCCCAATTCTACCCCTAACCCACATAAAGATTCCTATTCTGAGAAATAGAATACGTACAAGTAATAAGCACAACTCCAAATTTCCAAGAAAGGAAAAAAAGTCATATAAATAATCCATTTTTAAAACATGAATTATCTAACATAGAGCTAAAGTCTTTAAAAAAAAGGTGTGCATGATATTGAATAAATCATGTGACCATTTGGAGTGGAGAGATTAGCCAACTTTCATAATTACCATGTGCTGAGCTACCCTAATAAGGGTGTTTCTTGTTGCACTACATTTTGTTTGAAAGAAAACACCTCAGTGTAATAAAAATGTTTACTAACTAGAATTATAAACCCAAATTCTTGTTTCCAGGGAAAATATACAAATGCAAATTGGTAGAAATACAGAACAAAATTATAATAACTGGTAATTAAAGGTTACAGTAATAATTTTTTCTGTCAGTAATGGTAATGGGGAATGATAAATAATACTAGGGATTATTTATATTTATTTATTATTATATTACTGGGGTTGGAAGCTTGCAAAGCAAGTATCCTAACATGTACAATCTTTCTGACCCTCCAAATATACCCTTTAAGATATACAAATTTGTGCATAAAAATGAATATTTCCACAAAAAGCACTTTGCAAAATTATGATTCCAAATTCTAATCCTAATTGGAATTAAGGTAATTCCTCTCATCAATTCCTGAAAATAATCTTGTCTGATATAATTAAAATTGAAACATAAGGACAAAATTTAAAGAAATTCTTCAAAAATTCTGCAATCAAGGAGTTGGAAGGAAGAGAAAATGCTGTATATCACAATACAGAGACATTTCTGAAAACCAAGATTCCAGATTCCACAGGCTAGGCTAACTAAATATTTGTGCAATCTGAATATTGCAGAATGGTCTTCCTTTCATTTACTATCATAACAACAAAATGTAATACAATAACATTCCATAACAATAAAATGTAATAATAGTAAATTGGAGAAAAGGACAATGCACTATTTCTGGAGCTAAGTACATATAATGTCTCAAAATAAAGTGTAAAAAATAAATAAAATGGAATATAGCACTGCAATAGACTACCACTTTGTGTTTTGAGACCCAAAGTTTGATTCTCAATAGCACAAGAAGCATAAAAAAAGTTAATCATGACATCTCATATGATCCCCTGAGCCTGCCATGAGTGACTTGTGAGCTCAGAGCCAGGAGTAACCCCTGAACACTGCCGGTGTAACACCCTTCTCCAAATTAAACAATCAATACATGTTACTAGATTAAACATGCACAAAAATTTCAGATTTCATCACTATAGCTGTAATATGAATAAGGAAAACCAATTAAGAGCCAGTTATGTGGAGCTTCGGCCTCATCAAGGAATAAAGAG
>PVKC010052156.1:0-10320 GCA_004027635.1 Crocidura indochinensis | reverse complement strand
CCTTCCTTTCTTTCTTTCTTTCTTTCTTTCTTTCTTTCTTTCTTTCTTTCTTTCTTTCTTTCTTTCTTTCTTTCATTTCTTTTTCCTCTTCCTCCTCTTTCTACCTCTTCCTTTCTCCTCCTTTCTTCTTCTCTTCCTTCTCCTTATTCTTCTTTCTGTCTTCATTTTCCTCCTCTTCCGTCTCCTCCTCCTTTTTTCTCCCTCTTTTTTCTTCATTTTCCTCTTCCTCCTCCTTCTCCCTCTTCCTCCTCTTCCTCCTCCTTTTCTTTTCCTCCTTTCTTCTTCTTCTTCTTCTCCTCCTCCTTTTCATCCTCCTCCTCTTCTTCCTCTTCTTCCTTCTCTTTCTCCTCTTCTCTTCTTCCTTTCTACTTCCTCTTCTTCCTTCTTCCTTTCTTCCTTCCTTCCTTTCATCTTTCTTTTTTCTTTTTCTTCTTTCTCCTCTTTCTTCTCTTCCTTTTCTCCTTTCTTCTCTTCCTTTTCCTCATTTCTTCTTATTTTTCCTTCTGTCTTCATTTTCCTCCTCTTCCTTCTCCTTTCCTCTTCCTCTTAATTCTTCATTTTCCTCTTCCTACTCCTTCTTCCACTTCTTCCTCTTCCTCCTTTTCTTTTCCTCTTTCTTCTTTCCTTCTTCTCCTTCTTCTTCTCCTCCTTCTCCTCTTCCTCTTCCTCCTCCTCCTTCTTCATCTTCTTCTTCTCCTCCTCCTTCTTCTTCTCCTTCTCCTCCTCCTTCTCCTTCTTCTTCATCTGCTTCTTCTGCTTCTTCATGGTTTGCAATACTGTTACTGAAGTGGTATCATGCATATTACTACTTCCTATCAGTTTTTCAATGAAATTTTTTGATCAAAGTTTTTATGTATCCTTGTTACTTTTCTAGTTGTAAGAAAGTATTTTGGTATATCACTTATATACCATATTTGATTTCTTTTATTTTTTATACACAGTAAACTTAAGTTTAGAATTTCCTATATTTTATTTTTAATTCACTCAATCACAGTAAGAGAATTGAGTTCTGTTGGGAACATGAGGAGGTAACATTTACTGAACACCTCCAATCACTTTGTGTTCACATCTAGAATGATTAGAGAGGGACTTAGGAAAGAGGAAAGAACAAATAACACATCTTCTAATGAAAGCAGAATTTTTAATAAAACCCAAGTTTAAATGACATGTTTGATAATTCAATGTAAGACTTAGAAATCAGTCCTGGAGTTTAGGTTGAGATTTGGTATTTAAATTTTTTAATTTAATTACTGTGTTTACAAAAGTTTTCATACTGGGTTTTCAATCATAGAATGTATACCACCCTTCACCAGTGCAATCTTCCCACCACCAATGTTCCACCATTTTTCTTCTCCATCTCAATTCTATGCTTATTCTGCCTCTCTCCCTCACTAGCAGATTATGGTAGTCATCATTGTGATTAGTGCTCTAGCAGCACTCTCTGCTCTTTGTGGCAAGTTTCATGTAATGCATGCATTAAAAGTTTCTTTCATTCTTAGTTTAAATATGTATTTCCACTCTTTTCTTGTCTGGATTGTTTCAAATGGGAGACCTGGTTTGATCAACAATTATGTACCAAATGTAGAGCCAGAAAAATATGTAAGACTTTTGATCACAAAGCTAGAGAAACATATGGGCAGAAATGTGATAGTAGTGGGAGATTTCAACACATCACTCTTGCCACTGAACAGATCCACTAGGTATAATACTAGCAAGGACATAGAGCCCTAAATAAAATCTAGAATAACTGGGACTAAAGAATCTATACAGGGCCTTTCATTCTCAAAATGCTAAATACATATTCTTCTCAAGTGCACATGGAACATTCTTTAGGATAGACCACATTTTAGGACTAAGTTAGCCCTAAATTAAGTCTAAATTAGATAAATTAACAAATATAACAATTATACCAAGCACCCTATCAGACCATAATGACACAGAGATCAAGGATAGACCACATTTTAGGACACAAGTATAAATTAGATAGATTAACAAATATAAGGATTATATCAAGTCATAATGCCAAAGAGATCAAAACTGATTGTAAAAAGGTGTGGAGAAAAATCTAACATCAGGAGACTAAACAACATGCTGCTCAATAACAGCTGGATCAAAGAGGAAATCAATAAGTAAGTAAAGAAATTCCTTGAGACTAATGATAATGAAGAGATCAATTACCAAAATCAGCAAAAGCAGTAATTAGGGGAAAACTCATAGCAATACAGGCCTACATTCAGAAAGAAGGAAAAGACAAAATCAACCACCTAAAAGCACATTCTAAATATCTGGAAAACTAGCAACAAAGGAACCAAAACACAAGCAGAAGAGAAAAAATCCAGGGCATAAATCAACAATATATAAACAAAGAAAACAATACAAAGAATTAATGATAATGACCTTTTTTCCCCCAAATAAACAAGATAGACAAACCATTGGTAAGACTCACAAGGAAAGAAAGGAAAAATACTCAAATAGGATCAGAATGAAAGGGGAGAAATTAAAAATATTCCAAAAAATCCAAGAAATCATAAGAGCTTATTATGGACACTGTACTCTCTTAAGCTAGAGAACCTATGAAAAATGAACAGATTTCTGAAAAAAATATAATCTCCCAATAATAAATGAGAAAGAAGTAGAAAGTCTAAATAGGCCAATCACAAGTACAGAAATTAAAATAGTAATTAATAAACCCAATAATAAAATAATAGAATAAAAAGTCCAGGACCAGGGGCTGGAGAGATAGCATGGAGGTAAGGCATTTGCCTTTCATGCAAAAGGTCATTGGTTCAAATCCCGGCATCCCATATGGTCCCCTGTGCCTGCCACGAGCGATTTCTGAGCGTGGAGCCAAGAGTAACACCTGCGCACTGCCAGCTGTGACACCCCCCCCAAAAAAAAGTCCAGGACCAAATGGGTTTATGGGTGAGCTTTAGTCAACATTCAGAGACGAGTTACTACCATTGATCCTTAGATTCTTTCAGAATATTAAAGAAATGGGAATACTCCCAAATACCTTCTAACATCATGCACATTCCCAAAGCTGACAGATACTACCAAGTAAGAAAATTACAGAAGAATCTCACCATTGGACATTGATACCAAAACTTTAACAATCTTAGAAATCAAATCCAACAGAACATCAAAAAGATTATATATCATGACCAAGTGGGCTTTATTCAGGTATGCAGGAACGGTTCAATATATGCCAATCAATCAATATCATGCACCCCAATAAAAGGAAAAATAAATAAATATGATCAAATAAACTTATGCATAAAAATATTTGACAAATTCATGATGAAAACCCTCAGCAAAATAGGTGTGGAAGGAACATTACTCATGATAGCAATAGCTATCTATGAAAAGCCCATAGCCAGCATTATTCTTCATGGTGAAAAACTGAAAGCATTTCCACTAAGGCCAGGCACAAAGCAAGAATATCCACATCTTCACTCTTATTCAACATAGTATAAGAAGTCCTAGCAAGGCGGGGCGGTGGGGAAGAAAAAAAAAAGAAGTCCTAGCTATAGCAATAAGAAAAGAGAAGGAAATCAAAGGAATCAAAATCAGAAAAGAAGAACATGGATGTATATGGAATCTATTATGCTGAGTGAAATAAGTCAGAGGGAGAGAGAAAGATGCAGAATAGTCTCACTCATCTATGGGTTTTAAGAAAAATGAAAGACATTCTTTCAATAATTTTCAGAGACAAAAGAGAGGAGGGCTGGAAGTTCCAGATCACTTCATGAAGCTCTCCACAAAGAGTAATGAGTGTAGTTAGAGAGATAACTACATTGAGAACTATCCTAACAATGAGATTGAAACCCTGTCTAGAGTACAGGCAGGGGTGGGGTGAGGAGGAGGGAGATTTGGGACATTGGTGATGGGAATGTTGCACTGGTGAGGGGAGTGTTCTTTACATGACTGAAACCCAACCATAATCATGTTTGTAATCAGGTGTTTATATAAAGATATTAAAAAAATAATCCAAGATGGTTAGAATTAAAATATAAGGATGCAATGAAATTGGAAATAAGAAAATAATAATAATTCCAAGAAATGTTCTTTGGAACTAAATGATAAAGTAGAAATTAAAAAAAGAAAATAAGTCAAACTATCTCTATTTGCAGATGACATGATGAAATACACTGAAGACCCCAAAGAGTTCACATCAAAAAGCTCCTCCACAGAAAGCTTTGAGAAACAACAAACAATACAGCAAAGTGACCAACTATAAGGTCAGTACACAAAAGACAGTTCCATTCCTTTATACAAATAATGAGTTGAAAAGGAAAGAGATCAAAGAGTCCATTCCATTTAAAATAGTGTCCAAAAATATAAAATACCTAGGAATCAACCTAAAAAGAGAGGTGAGAGACCTATACAATGAAAAGTTCAAAACACTTAAGAAAGAAATTGAAGAAGATGTAAGGAAATAGAAAAATATTCCATGGATTGAAAGAATCAATATTATAAAAATGACTACCTTACTACTTACTACATAATATAAACTGCTTAATATACTAAACTACTTAATATAGCTTCAGTGCAATTCCTATCTAAACTCATACAACATTCTTCATGGACTGGAACAATCAATTATGAAGTTTGTGTGGAACCATAAAAGACCATATTGAAAAAAAATAAAGAAACTGGGAGGCATCTCATTACCTAACTTGTGGCTCTACTACAAAGCCATAGTGATCAAAACAACATGGTATTGGGACAGACAGACTTTCAGACCAATGGGTCAGAAAAGTTACAACCCCCCAATTATATGGTCAATTACTCTGACAAAGTAGCCAAGAACTTGAAATGGAATAAAGACTAGCTCTTCAACAAATGGTGTTGGAACAATTGGATGATCATGTGTAAGAAATTAAAAATCAATCCACATCTCATGTCTACACAAAAAATCAATTTAAAGTGAATTAAAGATCTCAAGATTGTACCCCAATCTATAAAGCTAATTGAGGTAAACATAGTAGGACATTTCAAGACTTAGACCTTCAAGAAGTTTTTGATGATAGGATGGCAATGGCAAAAAAATAAAGCATCAAACCTGAATAAATGGGACTGCATCAAACTATCAAGTGTCTGTGTGACAAGAGAAACATGGGCTAAAATTAAATGACAACTGAATGGGAGAAAATTTTTGCACTTAACACATCAGATAAAAGTTTGATATCTAGGATATACAAAGTACTCATAAAGGCTAACTTCAAAAACCCTAAATGGGGCCAGAGAGATAGCATGGAGGTAGGGCATTTGTGACTCTACCCGGATTTATGTGTAACTACCTGCAAAAGCCTGCCCATTTCTGGGAGGGATCTTGGGAAGGTTAGATAAGGCTTTTGACAGGAAGGATTAGGGTCTTTTTGCCAGCATGGAGGTTGGAGGAGACATGGATGAAAGAAGTTAAGATGCAGGGCAAACTAAGAATGGCATGTGCTTAAATAGGTTTATGATATAGGCCACACACGTGATGGTCAGGGCCAATAAAGATGTTATCTCTCTGGAAGTCTGCCTGTGAGTGAGTTCTATACCAGCCGCTTTCCTGAACCAAGATAGCTGCCTACTGAAGGAGGTTGCAGAGCCATGTGGCCTGGGATGGCAGAGAAAGGTCCCTCCATCCATCCACCATCCAAGCCCATCCTAAGGGCTTAATGCAACAGGCATTTGCCTTGCATGCAGAAGGATGGTGTTTTGAATCCCAGCAGCCCTTATGGTCCCCTGAGCTGGCCAGGAGCGATTTATTAGCATAGAGCCAGGAGTAAACCCTGAGCACTGCTGGGTGTGACCCCAAAACCAAACCAAACCAAACCAAACCAAACCAAACCAAACCAAACAAAAAACCCAACCCTCCCAAAAAAAAACTCCATAAAAATGGAGGGGAGAAACTTACAGACACTTCTTTGAGAAATACTAACAGATTGATAACAGATACCTGAAAAAAGGACCCTCATCATTTATCATTAAGGAAATCCAAATCAAGACAACTATGAAATATTATCTTAAACCAATGAGCCTGGCAAATGTCAAAAATATTGGGAACAATTTGTGTTGGTAGGGACATGGTAAGAAAGGAATTCTCATCCACTGCTGGTGGGAATGCTTCCTGGTCCAACTCCTGTGGAAAACGGTATGGAGGGCTCTCAGTAAACTAAAAATTGATCTGACATACAATCCAGGAATTTCTCTTTTGGGTACCTATCTCTAAGACAGAAAAGCCTTCATCCAAAAGGATGTATGCACACTGCATTCATTGAATCACTCAGTACAATGAGTTGCAATCAATCCAGACGTCCAACAGCAGATGAGTGAATTATGAAAATATGTTACCTTTGTACAGTGGAATACTATAAAGCTGCAAGCAATGATGCAATCATGCAATTTGCTGCAACATGAATATAACTAAAATATTACATTAAATGAAACAAGCCAGAAGGAGAAGGGTAAATGCAGAATGATATTGCTTATATGTGGTATTTAGAATAACTGCATGAAGAAATGCAGTGGTTTAAATGGTAGCTTTCTTGAATGCTCTGATCCCAGAGTATAGCAAGAAGTAATGAAATAGAGTGAAGGAGGAGAAACACAAATATGAAATAATGGGGGTCATCCCAAGGGTCTCAGTGGTGTTAAACAAGGACATAATTGGGCTGGAATGACAGCACAGTGAGTAAGACATTTGCCATGTACATGGCCAATCCATGTTCAATCCCTGCATTCCATATGTCCTCTGAGACTTCCAGGAATAATTCTCAACCGCAGAGCCAGAATTTATCCCTGAGTGCTGCCAGGTGTGCTTCCCACAAAAAGGACAGAACTAAATATCCAAGTCAAAGGCAACAACAGACCTTTCTTGATCCAGAGGCTAGCTCTAGTTGGCATGGGGTCTGGGAAGACCTCAAGTCGAAGACCTTCTCCCTAGCTTGGGGTGCTGGGAGCCTTGGTAGGCCCCCAGCCATCCCCTCTCCTGCCCCTGGCCTCCAGGCCTTCCCTGGGTGCCAGCCCAGGTGGCAAGAAATGGTGGGTGTCGGGTGGTCCCTGCTGGAGGGGCTCCCAAGGTTTCCCCGCCTTTCTCCCAGTCAGAGGGTGGGAAGGGCACAGGGAGAAGGGCTGGCAGATCCTGGCTTCTGGTGCTCTACTGAATCCTTTCTTGACCCGGAGGCTAGCTCTAGTCGGCATGGGGTCTGGGGAAACCCCAAGTCGAAGGTCTTCTCCTTAGCTTGGGGGTGCTGGGAGCCTTGGTAGGCCCCCCGCTGTCCCCTCTCCTGCCTCCAGCCTCCAGGCCTCCTCTGGGTGCCATCCCAGGTGGACAGAAAAGGTGGGTCCTAACTTGGGGGGTGCTGAGAGCTGCTCAGTTTCACTAAGGTAGTCTCTTACAATTTCTTACCAGTTTTCATGTTCAAAACATAGAATATATTAATAGTATCTTTTTTTTATTTGGTTTTTGGGCCACACCTGGTGACACACAGGGGTTACTCCTGGCTATGCGCTCAGAAGTAGCTCCTGGCTCAGGAGACCATATGGGAAGCCGGGGGATCGAACCACGGTCCGTCCTAGGCAAGCGCAGGCAAGGCAGGCACCTTACCTCCAGCGCCACTGCCCGGCTGTATCTTTAAGTTATGTTTTATGTACAGAATGTCCATCTTGTATTCTGCCATTTCACACACCCTTGTAAAGCTTATTTTTTACTCCTTAACTCTCTTAACCCAAAGCATCAGTACCCCTCACTTACCCATCTTAACTTCAGTACTGCACAGTCCTAATCACAGACCAAAGTGGTGCACTGGATTTAACAACCCCCAATTATTTCAAAAGACATATAATGGACATCATATGGCTTTTGAATATTTTACATCTATTTTCTTTGACAGCTATAACTCTTACTAAATATTATCTTATACAGTGACGATTTTCCCCACTTTTTATCTTTTCTTCTCTTTGTGAGCTGTTCAATAAGGAATTTTGGTTAAAGAGTTCCTCGATTTAATGCTTATGTTTGAACCATGTCATGGAATTGTTGGACTTGTTCTTGCGAACCCCATATGGGCTGATAATGCCACGTGGCATTGTTTCTTGCTTGCATAGGCACATTAAAATGGGAAAATACTATACATACAATCAAGCTCTTATCTAATAGAGATTGGAACACACAAAACTTGTAGTACAATGGGACCTTACACCCTGAAAATTGACATAATGACCTGGCACAAGCCTCAGAAGAATGGGCATTCTCTGTTCACCCATGAACCAGAGAAGTTATCTACAAAACATCCAAGGTCGTTTAAAACATCACCGGGAAGCAATCCTCTACCAGGGAAGACCCTACCGCTGCTCTGACAGCGACCTGCTCAAAAGAGACTTAACACTAAGCAGACTTGACAACAATGACCTGCTTATAGGACAGGGCTCTCTGTATTGCCCTTTAATTGCGAGGTGAAACCAGAGGACGCTTCACACCATCCTGACTTCAATGTAGGATATGCAGATTCTAGGATCTTTAATACAAAAACATGATGCCATAAGAGACTGTAAAAAATAAAAGTGTATTGGCACCACAGTCAATGACTTGGATTGGAGAAACTAGTTTGCCTGGAGCCTAGAGTTGGTCTTATGCCAAGAAACTTCAGGGGTAGGGTCTCCTTGTATTTAGGCCAAGGCTTTTCCTTTCCAGGACACTCATATTTTGGTGGGCCTATGCAAACAATAACAGCCACTCTAACACCATTTTTACAGTGCTCCTTTGACTCTAATCCTTAAAAAAAAACACCCACTTAAACTTTTGAGGTTAACTTAAACTAATATGCATGTGCCTGGAAATGTAAAAAAATACTATGCCTTCAATGTTTTAGGAGTTACATAAGTTTTATGGCCTTATATAGCTTTGTGTACTGCTAAGAAATGTCTTAATGTACTATAATCTGGGGAATGAGGGGCAAAGTAATTGTACATGGGCTCTGTTTTATTTTTTTTAATGTCCTTTGACTGAAAGTTCAAAATTAATGTACCAGCAAAGGGATTTCTTCTGAGAATTCTGTTTATAAGCGATTGTCCTTCCACTGTAACTTAACCTTGTCCTCTTTCTTTGTTCTCATAATTAAAAATTAAAAATTAAAAAAATTAAAAAAAACAAAGAAAAAACACAAAGGCAACAATGGAATCAAAGACCCAAACTTTAACAATCTAAACTTACAATGGCCCTGTTAGTCTGGCAGACTAGGGGGTAAAAATGGTGATATGGAATGCACCTGGGGAACATTGGTAGAGTGAGGTTTACACTGTGGTGGGATTGGTCCTGATTTATTGTATGTCTGAACCCAACTGTGAAGGACTTAGCAAACTACAATGGTTTTAATAAAATTAAAATTAAAAAAGAAATAGCTTTTCAACAATATAAAGAGAAAGAAAATGAACTTCAAACAAACTAGAAAGCAATAAACAAAATCATAAGTTCCTAATCTGTCAAAACTCCTTTAAATGTAATAGGCTAAATTCTCCAGTCAAAGCATAGAATGACTGAATAAATTTAAACAAAGAACCAAGTCCTTCTCCATGCAATCTACAAAACACTCACCTCAGATACAGGTGCTCACAAAGTTAAAGTAAAGGGATGATAAGAAGCATGGCAGATGCACTAGAAGGAAACTGGGATGTTGCTATTAGAAAATGGGGTCTAGGAGAATGGAAACCATGTGGGCCTGGACTTTTAGTAGGAGGCACCCAGTCACCTTACTAGTACTGTTTTACTTGAAATGTCTATGTATGTTTTGTTATTTTGGCATTTTGAGGGCCATCTCAGAGTCATCGGGGTCCTGATACCAACACATACTGTCACAAGACAGTATCTCCAATCTTCTGTAGGACTGGAACTCTGGTCTGCAATAAACACTATTGTTCCCTAGGGAGGAGATGGCCAGGTCAGCTCTGTAAATTCAGAGCCCCGAGAATTAGTATTATTGGACCTTCTCATTTCTTCTTTGGTGCAGGCCTGTAGAGGCTCCACTCGCCATAATCCAACATCAGGGTTTGAACTAGGGGCGCTGCAAGAATTAAGAAAACAAAATAGCCATAAGGGAGAAAAACATGGAGTCAGGGGGTTTCCTGCCTCATGGACTGAGTGCCAAGTATCCTTCCCATGTGATCATTATTAGCCAGACTCAATACACCTGGGCAAGGGGAGGACAGACTTAGTTAACAGACAAAGGTATATATCTAATGCTAATAAAGCCTAAGTACATCTCAAAGGGGTGGGTGAATGTAAAGGGTCTACACACTGTACTCCTTCCCTGGGAAATCAGGTCTGGAGCATGG
>PVKC010052155.1:0-10319 GCA_004027635.1 Crocidura indochinensis | reverse complement strand
AAAAAGAAAAAAGAAAGATGCACCTGATCATAAGATGCATCTAGTTTTTAGACTAGGGAGCAAGAGACATCAGGAGATGGTGGGGGGAACAACCAGCCTACAAGTCGAAGCATATTTACAATATGCCGATCCACAGCTGGTTAAACACATTTACCTAACTTTTTCTTTTTTACGTCAGGGAATTAAAAAAAATCATTTAAAAATACTTTTTAGTTAATATAAAAAAAAAGTCGCAGCAGCAATCAAATAGACATTCACTTCATAAGATACACAGATATTTCCCATTATATTTTTTTTGGGGGGGGAGTGCATCCTATGGTATGAAAAAATATGGTACATCTCCCGCTCTCTCAGAACCCCTCAGGCAGATTGCAGACTGGAATAAAAGATACTTAATTTCTATCTTTCTCGCTCTACTCTCTCTTCTTTTATTTACTTCTTTTATTTATTTATTTATTTATTTATTTATTTTTGGGGTTACACCCGGCAGTGCTGAGGGCTTAGTCCTGGCTCTACGCTCAGAAATCACTCCTGGCAGGCTCGGAGGACCATATGGGATGCTGGGATTTGAACCACTGACCTTCTGCACACAAGGCAAATGCCTTACCTCCATGCTATCTCTCCAGCCTCTTATTTTTTAAAGGCCTATTTATTTATTTATTTATTTATTTTTGGGCTACACCTGGACACCTGCCAATGCTCAGGGGTCACTCCTGGTTCTGTGCTCAGGAATCACTCCTGGCAGGCTCGGAGGACCATATGGGATGCCAGGAATCGAACCAGGTCCATTTGGGGTCAGTTGCATGCAAGGCAAATGTTCCACCGCTGTGCTATCTCTCCAGCCCCCACTTTTTTGCCACACCCAGTGATACTCAGGGGTTATTCCTGACTATGCACTCAGAAAAAGCTCCTGACTCGGGAGATTATATCGGACGCTGGGTATTGAACCCAGGTCCGTTCTGGGTAAGCCACATGCAAGGCAAAAGCCCTACTGCTGTGCTATTGCTCTGGCCCCACACCTTCTCTCTTCTGGGATGCTCTGGTATTGGTAGTGGTGATACTGGGTGAATACAATATGGAGAGGGACAGTGACATGGACAGAGATTAGACATGGGTTTGAGGCAGAGCCCCTAGAGGTCAGAGGAAATGAAGAGGAACAACTGGTAGAGCCAGAGCCAGAGCACAGTGGAGAGGGCCTTTGCCGTGCACGCAGCCGATCCGGGTTCAATCCCCAGAATCCCATATGATCCCTGAACACCACTAGTAATTCCTGAGCATAGATCCCGGAATAACCCCTAAGCACCGCCAGGTGTGGCCCCCAAATAAAACAAACATGAAGGGTCAGCTGAGAAGAGAGGAGAAAGCTGGAGAAAGAGGACTATGGTGGATGGGACCTCAGGATTCCCGGAGCCTTGCCAGGAGTGGGAACATATATGCAGCAGTGCAACAGCTTCATAGATTTTTTGTTTGTTTTTTGGGTTACACCTGGTGATGCTCAGGGGTTACTCCTGGCTATGTGCTCAAAAATTGCTCCTGGCTTGGGGGATCATCTAGGATGCTAGAGCGTACAAGGCAAATGCCTTACTGCTTTCACCACCACTCCGGTCTCATCACCTTCATAGTTTTCATAGTGACATCCCAGTAGGAATGCACCAAATTAGATGGGAAATGGTCATAGAAGCCACCTAAGCTCAATAAACAAAACCAACCACAGCATGTTCAACTACCAACAGGCAGCTGAGTAAAACGTCAGACAATGGTATATTGACCAATTGCAAATATAACAACTTTCACAGCTTTATTTAAATTATTTTTTGTAGGGCTACACCCAATGGCACTCAGGGGTTACTCCTGGCTCTGCTCTCAGAAATAACTCCTGGTAGGCTCGGGGGACTATATGGGATGCCAGGATTTGAACCACCATCAGTTCAGTGTTGAGCGCGTGCAAGGCAAATGCCTTACTTCTGTGCTATCGCTCTGGATCCCTCCTTTAATTCCTTTTTTGTTTTTTTGTTTTTTTGTTTTTTGTGTCACACCCGGCAGCACTCAGGGGTTACTCCTGGTTCTATGATCGGAAATCACTCCTGGCAGGCTTGGGCGACCATATGGAATGCTGGGATTAGAACCACCGTCCTTCTGCATGCAAGGCAAACACCTTACTGCTGTGCTATTGCTCCAGCTCCCTCCTTTATTTTCTTTCTTTCTTTCTTTTTTTTTTTTTTTTGGTTTTTGGGTCACACCCAGTGACGCTCAGGGGTTACTCCTGGCTATGCGCTCAGAAGTCGCTCCTGGCTTGGGGGACCATATGGGGAACCTGGGGATCAAACCGCGGTCCGTCCTAGGCTAGAGCAGGCAAGGCAGGCACCTTACCTCCAGCGCCACCGCCCAGCCCCTTTACTTTCTTTCATTAGAAATTCATCCCTGGGGGCTGGGCGATGGCGCTGGAGATAAGGTGCCTGTGCTAACCTAGGACTGACCACGGTTCCATCCCCCGGTTCCCCATATGGTCCCCCGAGCCTGCCAGGAGCGACTTCTGAGTGAATAGCCAGGAGTAACCCCTGAGTGTCACCGGGTGTGGCCCAAAAACAAACAAACAAACAAACAAAAAAAGAAACTCATCCCCTCAATAATTCGGGTTACATCTGAAGCTTGCTCCTAATTAGATTGTGATTATAATACTTTTTGTTTGTTTTTGGGTCACACCCAGTGGCGCTCAGGAGTTACTTCTGGTTCTGTACTCAGAAATCACACCTGGCAGGCTCGGGGGACCATGTGGGATGCAATGATTCGGATAACCATCCGTCCTGGATAGGCTGCTTGCAAGGCAAACGCCTTACCGCTGTGCTATCTCTCCGGCCCCACAATGCTTTTTTTTTTTTTTTAAAGGGAATGTTTTTAGGGTCCATACCTGTGGTGCTCAGAGGTTATTCCTGGCTCTGTGCTCAGAAATTACTCCTGGATGCAGCGGATTGAATCCAGATTGGCCGTGTGTAAGGCATACACCCTCCTCGAGTTTCTGGCCCCCACACACTTTCTTTTAGTGACATTTTCTTTAATAATTCCATTACTATTTACTCATAACAAGCAATAATAGGCAACCTTTTTTGTTGTTGTTGTTGTTTTTTGGGCCACACCCGGCGGTGCTCAGGGATTACTCCTGGCTGTCTGCTAAGAAATAGCTCCTGGCAGGCACAGGGGACCATATGGGACACTGGGATTTGAACCAACCACCTTTGGTCCTGGATCGGCTGCTTGCAAGGCAAACGCCGCTGTGCTATCTCTCCAGGCACCAATAGGCAAACTTTTTTGTACTTTCCAAGGGCAGGTTTCAGGAGGGCGGGAAACTGGGGACAATGGTGGAGTGAATGTTACACTGATGGTGAAATGGTATTGAAACATCAGATGCCAGAAATTACTATATTATGAGCAACTCTGTAAATCATGATGTTTAAAGTTAAATACTTTTTTTTTTTAATGGACAGGACTAAGAGAGTTGCAGAGACACTGGAAAGGAGGAATGACAGGTGGGATTGGAGGAAGGGAGAGGGCAAATGATGGGGCTTAGCTCACCTGCAGCTTCCTCAGGTTCCAGTTCCTGGGGAACAGTCGTTTGGTGCAGTTCCAGCCCTTCTGCAGGACCATCTCCTCCTACAGAGCAGCCACGTTAACCATCAACCCAAGGGGTGCAGGCCAGCACATAGCAATAACAGTGCAGACTGGTATCGGGAGGACATGAATTTAAGCAGAACAGAAAGGAAAGAGGCCACCCTGACTGAAAGTTAGATGCTGGCCCACAGCTTGGGTGATTATCTATCCCATGGTAGGGTGAGAAGCCTATCCCACAGTACGGTGTGAGTTGACCCCATGGCAGGGTTGGAGTCTATCACACAGCAGATTAGAGTCTAACCAATTGCAGGGTGAGAGTCGATTCCACAGCAAGGGTGAGAGTTTATCCTACAGCAGGGCGAGAGTCTATCCTACAACTGGGGTGCAAGGTGCAAGGCAACACAAAGGAGGAGGCAGTTAGCCCTCAGTTAGGACTCACCAGTGCATCCTTGGCCTTCTTAAAGGCTGCCAGCTCGCTGGGGGGCAGAGTCTTGAATCTGCCTATGTCACAACCCTGTTGATCCGTGAGTGGATTGGAAGTGGGGACAGGGCTTGCTTTGGCCAAACCCAGTTCCACCACCACCAGCAGAAAGAAGCATGGGGCATCCTTCATGACTGGCTTTGTTAGCGGGCTGCCGGAGCAGTCCTGGCTCATGGTGTGAATGGGAGGGGACAGATGGAAACCACATTCTTCCCGACAGACAGCGGGGATGGGCCACTGCTGAGCCAGGTGAGCTCACAGTGTGGGTGCAGTTGGATGAGCAATAAGGAACAGCACCTGAAAGAAAAGGGTAATGGGAAGAAAATCTCAGGGAAGAATCCCATGCAGTCCTTTCCTGCCCCCTTTCTTTCTATCTTATGTGTGTTTGTTTTGGGGCCACACCCAGAAGTGCTTAGGGGTTACTCCTGTCTCTGCACTTAGACATCACTCGCAGTGTTTCAGGGACCATAGAGGATGTTGGGGATAAAACCTGGGTCAGCCGTGTGCAAGGCAAGCATCCTTCCCACTGTACTATATAAATTGCTCCAACCCACATAATCTAACCTCTCAATGGCCTTACTTTTAGTGCATGAACTCACTTACTGTAGGCCCCAAATATTCCCTGGAGCCTAGAGGATGTGTGTGTGTATTTTGTTTGTTTGTTTGTTTTTGGGTCACACCCAGCAATGCTCAGGGGTTACTCCAGGCTCTATGCTCAGAAATCACTCCTGGCAGGTTCGGGGGACCATATAGGATGCCGGGATTCAAACCACCAACCTTCTGCATGCAAGGCAAACACCTAACCTCCATGCTATCTCTCCGGCCCCAGAGATAATGATCAACCCACTTTGCTGCTAGAAAAACTGAGGCACATTGACTTGTGAAGGCTCCAAGACCTGGCAGAGTTGGAGGTTTCAATAGTCCCGGGCACCAATCCCACATTCTTTCTTAAATCTAAAGGGGGTGGAGTGCTCTCTATTGTCCACAGATACCCAATTTTCTCTGTCTCCCTCACAAGCAGTCAGAGCTTGCCTGTTGGAGCCCAGGGGGTCGGGGGGCCGAAGGCAGAGTGGTGGGGGGCACAGTCCAGACACCCAGAGAGGGGCAGCTGTCATCACAGCCTGCAGCAATAATAATGGAGCAGCAGGAAGGAAAATGCCCGGATGTGCAGCTACTTTGTAGTTCTCATTCCTTTCATTTATTTGTTTTTTCCTGGCCCTTAGGCACGGAGAGTTATTAATCATAGTCTTCAGCTTATAACATTCATACACTCACAATTGGCTCACTAAACTCCTTGAAGCTTTTACAGCCCCCCCCCCCATCCCTCTACCTCTCCACCTCACAAACACAGACCTTAATGCGCCTGATGTCTAGCCACAAAGCTGCATCTCTGGAGTTTGGGATTTTGTGTGCATAAGTGATTTCCAATTTACATAATGGGACTGCGCTTTCCTCTCCTATTATTCCCTCTTTTTGGAAAGTTGCTTCTGTGTTTCAGATCTTCCTTGGCATGAGGCCTGCCAAGCACCCCTGTATCACACTGCTAATGGTGCCACCTGCCCGACTTCCCTGTTCTTCAAGGGATGGAGTTGGGGGGGGTAGTCTCTGGCTCTCATCACTCTGAGGGTGACTCTGGTTGTAGTTCTCTGGACTGGTGTTTCTCAACCTTTTCCCCACCATGGCCCCCTTTCTGACACCTTTCTTTCTTTTTTCTTTTTTTTTTTTTGGTTTTTGGGCCACACCCAGTGACGCTAAGGCTATGCGCTCAGAAGTCGCTCCTGGCTTGGGGGACTATATGGGAAGCCGGGGGATTGAACCTCGGTCCGTCCTAGGCTAGTGCAGGCAAGGCAGGCACCTTACCTCCAGCGCCACCACCCGGCCCCTACACCTTTCTTTCTTCCTGTGCCCCCCATACTAAAGGTTTGTCCCCTCATCGCATGCCATGGTCCCCCATTTATGTGAGGTTCACTTATAACCCCTTGGAATATTCTGGGGGAGGGAATCCAGAGGGAGGCCATATGACCTCCAGCTAACAAATGCTAAAACCCCCCAGGATCTCCTCTTTATTTATATTCGGGTTCAATTGCTGGCACCCCATTTGGTCCCAGGAGGAGTATTTAAGTAGAACTGGAAGTCAGCCCTAAATACTTATAATGTGGCTCAAAAGCCAAAATAAACATATATATTTTTTGGGTTGGTGCAATAAAGGCACTGAATTCTCAGTGCCTTTCATTTTCCTTTAATTTAAGCTTAATTACCCATGTGCGTTTCGGGGGTTCCCCTAATGGACCGTGCTGTTCTAAAGATGCATCAATTGATCTACAAAGATTTGCACTTTCAGGGCTGGAGAGATAGCACAGTGGGGAGGGAGCTTGCCTTGCACGCAGCTGACCCTTGTTTGAGCTCTGGCATCCCATACGGTCCCCAGTGCACCACTAGGAGTAATCACTGAGTACACAGAAAAGAGGAACCTCTGAGCATTGCTGGATGTGGCCCCCCAAACAACAACAACAAAACCAACAACAACAACAACAACAAAACAAAGGGTTTCATTTGTTTTTCTCCCTCTGGAAATGCTGGCTAGTGCCTGTAACGCCTTAGTACAAGGATCCAACTCTTGGGTCTGGTTTAGATGACCGGGCACTGGACCTTGACTAAAAGTCTGATGCAAAATGGATGAGACATTTGAGTCTGTAGAAAGATAGGAGTGAATTTTTCATGTGGATGGAATGTAAATACTTTGTGGCCAGAGGGCCCTCTGGAGCGGGTAAGAAAAAAAAAAAAAAGAAAGTGGACGGGAAACATTGCCCAGGGAATAAGGCACTTAACTTGAGCTTGCATATATGGTTGACCTGGGTTTGAACACTGGCACCCCATATGATCCTCTGAATCCCTCTAGGAGGGATCCCTGAATACAGAAGCAGGAGTAAATAAACCCTGAGCATAGCAGGGCTGGCTCCCATAGGCCTTCCCCCATTCCTAATGACATCTAAAGGAGAAAAGAAAGGATGGGGCCAGGAGATATAGATATAGCTCAATGAATTGAGCTGTCTTTGCACTAAGGGTTTGGATTCCATACTAGCCACCACATGTTTCACGTATGTTTGAGTTTCACATGTGACTGAGCACCCCTGGAGTAATAGAGCCTGAAATAATTAGCGACCACCAGGTGTAACCCCAAATTAAACAAATTGTGGGACAGAGAGATAGTACAGCAGGGAGGGTGCTTGCCTTGCTTGCAGATGATATAGGCTCAATCCTCGGCATCCCATATGGTCCTCGCCTCCATGCACTGTCAGGAGTGATTCCTGAGTACAGAGTCAGAAGCAACCCCTGAGCATCGCTCAAAACACTCCAGATTGTTGGGACTATACATGGTTGTGCTTGGGATACCGGTGGCTAACCCAGCACTGTTAGGAGAAGGGAGCTGCTGATCGGGACACTGATGGAACGAATCCACGACCTCCTTGCCAACGTGTTACCATTTCAGTCACAGCCCAATCCTAGATTAGTGGAAGTAGTTTTGTGTTATTTTATTTTATTTTTTTTTGGGGGGGGGACCATACCTGGTGATGCTCAGGGATCATTCCTGGCTTAGTGCTCAGAAATCACTCCTGGCAGGCTCAGGGGATCATATGGGATGCCGGGGCTCAAACCTGGCTATGTCCTGTGTTGGCTACATGCAAGGCAAATGCTCTACCACTGTACTATCACTCTGGCCACCTAGTGGAAGTTTTTGTTTGTTTTTCTTTTATTTGTGGGGGGTGCATACCTGGTGGCCCTCAGGGGCTGGAGAGACAGCACAACGGTAGGGTGTTTGCCTTGCACACAGCCGACCCAGGACAGGTTTGATCCCCAGCATCCCATATGGTTCCTCCCCCAAGCCTGCCAGGAGTGATTTCTGAGTGCGGAGCCAGGAGTAACCCCTGAGTGCTGCTGGGTGTGGCTCAAAAAACAAGCCCACCCCACCAACAAAAAGAGGTTACTTCTGGCGCTATGCTCAAAAATTACTTCTAGCAGGCTCAGGGGAGGGGTCATATGGGATGCTGGGGATCAAATCCAGGTTGACCTCGTGTAAGGCAAATGCCTTCCCTGGTGTCCTATCTTCAGGTCATAACAAAATACTCGAAAAAACTTCCAGGGGCTGGAGAGATGGCATGGAGGTAAGGCATTTGCCTTGCATGCAGAAGGACAGTGGTTCGAATCCTGGCATCCCATAGGTCCCCCAAGCCTGCCAGAAGCAATTTCTGAGCATAGAGCCAGGAGTAACCCCTGAGCACTGCCAGGTGTGACCCAAACAAGCAAACAAAAAGAAAAAAACTTTTAAATTTAAAATAAGTGTTTATTCAAAACACTACGAATAAAGCAAGTTGAAGCACCCACACATCAAGAGTTTGAGAATTCAAGGGCCAGAGAGGTAGCATGGAGGTAAGGCATTTGCCTTGCATGCAGAATGTCTGTGGTTTGAATCCCAGCATCCCATATGGTCCCCCAAGCCTGCCAGGAGCAATTTCTGAGTGTAGAGCCAGGAGTAACCCCTGAGCGCTGCCGGGTGTGACCAAAAAAAAAAAAAAAGAGTTTGAGAATTCACAGAAAATCAGAATGGCAGCCTTAAATTCTAAAACATCAACAATGAAGTTACATTGAACTTTATGGGATCAGATTAATAGTACAGAGGATGAATTTAATCCTGGGCATCCCTTATGGTCCCCTAACTACCGAGAGGAGGGATTCCTAAGTGCAGAGGTAGTAATTACACCTAAACGCCTGGGTGTGACCCCACAAAAACAAACAAAAATGTACATTATCTGGGTCAGAGAGCACAAATTTAAGAGTAAGCTCTGATCATTGCTGGGTGTAGTCCTCAAATATCAAACAAACAAACAAACAAACAAAATTCCCGTAACCAAACATAAAGACTTAGAATATATTCTTTGGAATCCATTGAGAAATAGGACCTGTGGACTCAATTTGAACCCAATAACAGAAAATCAAGGAAAAGTTCAAATATTTGTAAATTACTGTATTTGCCAGCGTATAAGATGGCTTTTGAAACGAAAAAAAGTCAACCGAAAATCGGGAGTCGTCTTATACGCCTAGTATATTCCAAAAAACATTTCGATATGCCACTAAAGGAAAATCATCTGGATATTGCCACTAAACGAATTTTCCAACTTGATCCTGCACCAATCACTGCAAGGCTGCTCGGACAGCCTCTCTAACTTGGCCAATCCAAGCAGGCTTTTGATGCAAACAAATTAGACAATGTTCTGGACCCGAATCTACACTGTCAAAAACCTGTTCAAATGGGCCAGAATCAGAGAGGAAGTCTATGACAGCATAACCTTTGAACCTTTGCTTGTTGTGATTGGCTCACTGTGGTACATACAGTTGCAGCACAGGAACGTTCTGTCTGATACAACGAATATAGGCCTAAACCTATGTTTTAACTGCAAAATTAGGAGGTCGTCTTATACGCCGGCAAATATGGTAAATAATGAAGTCTTTGGTCATAGATTTTATGTGTTAAGGAAAAAAAAATCTCAAAAAAAAAAAAAAAAAGGAAAAAAATCTCAAGACAAAAAGATGTTCAAGTAGATGTTTGCACTGGGCCAACTCTTTTCTTGAAAGTAAACCAAGCCAATGCTAAATCCTGGGTACAGTGGCCATGAAGCAAACAGTTGAGAATCTTGGGAGGAGAGGGCGAGCCAAGCCCCCACCCTGCCAAGTCCTGCTGTACCTATCACCACCCAGAGTCACAATTTTGCCGATGGTCCTGCCTCAACACCCCTCTATGATTCTTTTCTGGGATTCTAATCAGACCAAACTTAAGGATGCCGGTATTTGGACTGATATCACTAGGGTATTTTGGGAATGAGTGAAGGAGCCCTCCCTGCATCCTTCTTCTTCCAGGAGGTCTGGAAGCTGAGAACATACTCCATAAAAGTCACAGTATCAGTAATAGTGCTTTAAATTCTGGACAACTTTATTTGTTTGATGCTGTCACCCCTATAGGAACACCCCAATTAAACGGAATGGACAGCAAACAACTAGAGCTTACTAAACTTCTTGTCATTGTATTAATACTTCATTGGAAATACAATAGTTTTCACAAATGATCTTGCCATTGTACTTCTTTCTTTCTTTCTTTCTTTCTTTCTTTCTTTCTTTCTTTCTTTCTTTCTTTCTTTCTTTCTTTCTTTCTTTCTTTCTTTCTTTCTTTCTTTCTTTC
>PVKC010052154.1:0-10307 GCA_004027635.1 Crocidura indochinensis | reverse complement strand
CAGAGGACATAATAATCATTGATATAGAAAAATTTTATTAACAAATATCCTCTTGAATTGCAAAGTCATGGGATACCAAGTTAACATATATATGTTCATTGTTTTCAAAAATATTAAAATTAACAAGTAGAATTGCAAATTTAAAACAATATAACTGCCTGACCATATCCAAAATAAAATACAAAAGTATAAATTAATAGATGAATATGGGTGGTTGTACAAATACCTATTAGGAACTCTACAGGGTACTAAAAATATAAAGCACTAAATAAATTTAAGCACTAAATAAATGAAAAAGCAACTCATGTTCATGGACTGGGATACTCAACAATATCAAGATGATATTTCTTCCTGAGATGATCTATAGAATCATTACATTCTCAACCAAACTCCTAATAACAATTTTAATATTAGTTTTATATCAACAAACATTTTCTAAAGTTCACATACTAAATAATTAGAATCATGAACATTAACTAGAAGGCTAAGAACAACCTTGGAAAATAGATACAACCCACCTTCATTACCTAATATATTTAGAGTAAAAAGACAGTAGAATATTGGTAAAATAACAAATAGATCACAAGAACAAAATAAAAAGTTCAGAAATAGGGTCACACATAATGTAGAAAAATGAGCAGAGAAAAGATTAGGGAGCAAGAATTATTTCTTCTAAAAATGGTCTTAGAACAATAAATATTCTCATGAAAAATGATAATGAAAATAATAATCCAAGTTTATTACTTTATACTCCTCATGAGAGTTAACATGGAATGGAATATAGACTTAAAATGTAAAATATAACATACAAAAATCTACAAAGCCACAAGCTTTACACAAAAGGAACCGGTTACACTAGCAGTCCAGAGGGCTGAGGGTTTAGGTATGAAATGAATGCTGGGTGGAGGGAGGTCAACACTGGTGATGGTAATTGGCATAATTCACTGTCACTATGTACCTAAAATATAACCGTGAAAGAGTTGTAATTTTTTAAAAAAAGCAAATTTCTTTTTTGTGGTTTTTTTTTGGGGGGGTCACACCCGGCAGTGCTCAGGGGTTATTCCTGGTTCCATGCTCAGAAATTGCTCTTGGCAGGCACAGGGGACCATATGGGACACCGGGATTCGAACCGATGACCTTTTGCATGACAGGCAAACGCCTTACCTCCATGCTATCTCCAGGGCCCCATAAAAAAAATAGCAAATTTTAAAATTGAAAAAAAAAAACCGACTACTCAGTCAAAAGAAAACATGTGCTAGATGTATATTTTTTCAAATATTTTTGTATTACATTCCAAAGATTTTGTTGCTTGTTTTCTTTGATGTACACAAATGTTTAAATTGTATGTTGCAAAGTATTTTTGTCTGTTTTTACTTTTTTTTTTACTTTCTTATCTAAAATTTAATTGCCAAGAACAATGAAAGTTTTTTTTTCAAAGTATTTTTGGACATTTGGCACTAAAAAATATCTTCACTTCCTTTGAAAATCTGAAACTTCAAATGAATCCTTAATTGAAAGTTAGCTTTAGTATCATTTTTATAAGTATTGAATAGCTTCAAGGAAATTAATGTTCCATCACATCTTTAGATTTTAGCTGAACTGCCATGATGATAATTGAATGCTCAAGAAACAAAGTTTTTGATTTACACGTACAGGCTGTTGTGAAAATGAATACTAAACAACTGAGCTGACATACCTGTAACCTCTCTCCACAGCCCACTTAATCTATTTAAAATATGTTTCTAATACAAGTTTCCCCAAGTTTCTAATACACTAAGGAAATAAAAGCCTACCATAGTTGTATAATTGAAAACATACAAATGTATCCTATTAGTGTCTCCTATTAATTCCATAATTGTATAGAAATAATTCAGGAGCCATGTGTCCACAAAATGCAACTAAGCTTTATAATTTAATTTCAAAAGTGTAATTTTATCAAGCTTGACTTGATTCAGGAGCCACAGAGTATGTGACTCCCACAAAGCTTAAGGATAGATCTATTTTCTAAAGATAGCCTTTTTCCTTTAATTAGGTGGTTAATCAGTCTGAAGTAAAAGACCATAGCAATTTTTTTCCAAAAGAGACAGCCTCTGTAAAAATCTCAAGAGGTTAAAAAATAATGCCTGAGAGTGCATTTGAGGAAATTCCTTGAATTTCTGTATGTTTCTGGAAAAAAAATCTAAAAACAGAAACAATTCCTTTCTAAGAATATCTGTAATTTTAAAATGCCAACCAGAGACTACTACTTGAAAATCTGGAATAGTGAAGGGATCAGAGATGGTAGTAATCCAGGCCTCTGAGAAACAGATATCAAAAAAGGATTAATCATAAAGGCCTTTTTAGGAAAAGAAGAGGAGAGCTTAGAGTAAGGAGGGGTGGGAAAATTGTCAGTTCATAGAGCACAGCTGACTTAGAGAGAATGTGTGAATTAAGTGCAATGAAAGATTCCCAGACTGTTTTGTAGTTTAAAGAAGTTTCAGCAAAGCTATTGGGACATTCTTGAGCCAAAACCTGTTATTAGCGGATCCTGCATTTTCTAACAATAGACCAGATTTTAGCAAAAGCTGTGGAAGCCTAGTCTTCACTGAATGCATTTCATGAAAAAAATGTGTCTCTGATATAGAGTGAAAACTCGAGTTTTAACCTCACATCATAAATGTTTTCACATGTAATCAAAAATAAGTAGTATCATATGTAATAATTTAGATCAAAGATCCTCAAACTTTTAGACAGCACACATCTTACTTTGAAGTTAAAAAAATAAAAGGAACAAATACAATATTTTAAATAAAGAACAAATTTACCAATATTTCAATAGGAACTATAGGCCAGCTTTCGGTGGGACCTTTGTTTGAGGACTCCTATCTGAGACTGAGAGGAGGAGTTTAGAGACAGGGAGAAGGAGGGGCGTCAGAGATTGTGGTGCACATCAAACTGTTGGGCCCTTTTGCACCAGGGATTAGTTGGTGGTTAAGACAGTGAGAGTGATCTGATAAATGTCCTCAGCAGGTCACATGTAGCCCACAGGCTGTAGTTTGTGCCCTGCTTTAGATTAGTTAAATGATGGTCTCTTTATTAAGAATGCTTGATATTTTAAAGTATTGCAAAACAGACGCAATTAAGTTGTATACTGACATGTTCACTAATCTTTTGTTGAAATATACCTATATATCAGGTACTAGGCACATGATAAACATTTAATATGAGGCTCTATGTTAATTTGGTTTAGAATTGGACAATATGAGGTCTGAGAGATAGCAGGAAGGTAAGGCGTTTGCCTTTCATGCAGAAGGATGGTGGTTGGAATCCCGACATCCCATATGGTCCCCTATGCCTGCCAGGGGCGAATTCTGAGCATAGAGTCAGGAGTAACCCCTGAGAGCTGCCAGGTGTGACCCAAAAACCAAACAAAAACAAACAAATAAACAATAACATAATTGGACAATGTGTTGATATAGGTACTATATTTCTTTATTTTTGCTTGTTTGTTTTTGTTTTTGTTTTGGGGCCACACCCGGTACTACTCAGGGGTTACTCTGGCTATGTGGTCAGGAATCGCTCCTGGTTTGGGGGACCATATGGGACGCCTAGGAGCCTAGTACCCTGTCAGTCTTGAGTCAGCCACGTGCAGGGCAAACGCCCTACCACTGTGCTATTGCTTTAGCCCCAGATCTTAAAAATTCTTTAGTGTCCTAATCTCTGTATCCTCCATTAATTTGGGATTTTCTGAAAAATCATTTTAAAGAGGGGATAGAGAGATAGTATGGAGGTTAAGGCTGTTGTCTTGCACTTGACCAACCAGGGTTCTATCCCAGCACTCCTAAGCCTGACCATGTGTGTTCCCTAAGCACAGAGCCAGAATAAGCTCTAAGAGTCCTTGTATCTCAAACACCATCACCACCACAAAGTCATATTTAGAGGTAGTGCTTTATTTTGCAATTATCTATGTATCATTTATATATAATAGCACTTTGAGATTACATAATTTTAATCTAACATTATCTTTGAAATCTACCTGTTGCTTTATGTATTGTTATTGCATTTTATTTTATCATTATATTTCATTATTGAGAATACTCCATTTTTGTGAATATGCTACTTTTAATCTACAAATTAATAAATTTATAAACTTAAGTGGTCAAATCAATTGTTAGACTAATTAATAAATTTAGATTTCCACAATTATTTTACTATTACATATAACCTTTTGTAATCCTAAGCATTTTTTATGACAAAATACTATCCGAATTATGGCTTAAATATTCAGGAATGTGATTTCTGGGTCAAGTGATATGTGTATGTTTATCTATACAAGAATTTCCAACTTTTTTGTACTATAATGTACAAAATATATTTTTATCTAGCTTTCTCAGTATTTAGAGTTTGTGCTCTAGTTAAATTTTAGTCTCTTTTGTCAAATCACTCAAATGAACATCTTGTCATAAACTTAATTCTCACTTCACTAACTATGATGTAAAGCATCTTTTCATTTTCCACATAATTCTATAAAAAAATCCCCTGGATTCTCTTTGGCCAAAGATCCAAGTTTCTGTTCATTTTTAATGTGGATTGTTTGCATAAAATAGAGCTTCAAAGAGTTTAGTATATTTTGATTCTAAGTCCTTTGTCAGGCAGATTATTTGAAAGTAATTTCTCCACGTAAACAGCTTGTAATCATGACATAATATTTTCTATTTTATTAAAACAATTTGAATTAAATCATTGTGAGATACACAATGATAAGTTGTTTATGATACTATAAGTGGTAGGAAGCAAATATTTTATTTATTAATTTAATTTATTATTTACCTTATCTAAGCAGATGATTATAAAATTGTTCATAACTGAGTTTCCATCATAGAATGTAAATCACCCTTCACCAGCACACTTTCCAAGTCACCAATGTCTTCAGTTCCTCTCCCACACACTCACCCCTGCCTGTTTCAGATATGCATTTTACTTCTCTCTCTTTTTCTCTTTGTCTCTCTTTGTCTTCTCCCTCCCTTTTTATTATACCCTAGAGGCACTACAATATTGTTACTAAAGGAGTATCACACATATCACTTTACCTCCTTTCAGTACCCAATTCTTGTTCATAGTGTTGATTTCCAATTATTGTTATCATAATGGTTCTTTCTCTGCCCTAACTGCACTTCCCTCCTTTTTGTGGTTGTAGCTTCTTATCATCTTTCTGGTCATCGTCTCTATTGTTTTGGGGAATTGTTACCATAGTATCTCTTTTATTCTACATATGACAATGATCATTCTATTTTTCACCCTCGAAATTATTCCACTCATCATAATACTCTTCATATCAATACATTTATAAGCAAATTGTATGACTTCTTTTTCCTAACAATTGTAGAGTATCCCATTGTGTATATGTATCATGATTTCTTTAACTAGTCTTCTGTTCTCAGGCACTTATTTCCAAATTCTACCAAATGTGGATAGTGCTCTAACGAATTGAGGAGTGCAGGTGCTTTTTCTGCAGTGTGTTTTTGGACCCATAAGGTACATTCCTAGGCACATTGCTGGGTCATATGGAAGCTCAATCTGATCCATTGAGAAATGTTCACATTATTTTCCAAATAGGCTGGACAAGTCTAATTCCCCCAGAAGAGTCACTTCCTCCCTGTATCTGCACCAGTACTGGTTGTTTTTGTTTTTGATGTGTAAGATTCTCTGTGGTATGAAATAATATTTCATTGTTGTTTTTATTTTCACCTCCCTGCTGATTAATGGTGAACATTATTTTATATTTCATTTGGCCCTCTGTATTTATTCTTTGAGAAAGTTTATGTTTATTCCTTTTCTCCATTCTTTGATGGGGTTATATTATTTTTCTTGTTAAGCTTTAGCAGTGTCTTATATATCTAAGATATTAAGCCTTTATCAGATGAGTAGTGTGTGAATATTCCCTAACAATTCATGTACTACCACTTTGTAGTTAAAAAATAAAGATATTCTATTTTTCATTTTCTATATTGCAACATAAAATATTATTATACTATATAATAATTTTATAATATACTAAGCAGTATATATTATACCATATATTAATATATATAAAGTCATATAACAATTCAAAATCATATTAACTAGTGAATTAATGTGGGTCAGGGCTTTTGTTTTGGTGAAATTTTGATTAGCATTTCAAATTGATTGATAGTGATAGATTTGCTTATATATTCTTTATCATGTAGGTTCAGACTTGGGAGGTTATATGAGTCAAATAGTTATATATTTATCCTATGTGCTCTCATTTCATGGCATGAATATTCTGAAAGTCATTTCTGATTAACCCTTGAATTTCTGTAGTGCTATTTATGATATTGTTTATGAGGGCTATCTTTTCCTCTCTTTTGCTTGTAAGTATTGCTAATTGTTTATTGATTTCATTTATTTTTTCTAAGTACCAGGTTTTGCTTTTATTGATATTTTGGTTTTTCTGTTTCAAGTTCATTAATATCTGTTCTTATTTTCATTTTCCTGATTTCAGCTCATTTTTCTTGTATTTCCAATTTCTTTTTTTTGGGGGGGCGGGGTTGGTCACACCTGGTAATGCTCAGGCATTATTCCTAGTCTAGGCTCAGAAATCACCCCCCGCAGACTCAGGGGACCACGTGGGATGCCAGGATTTGAACCAGTGACCTTCCACATGTAAGGCAAATGCCTTACCGCTGTGCTATCTCTCCGGCCCCTATTTTCAATTTCTTAATCTGTGAAGGCAATGTATTTATGGGTGCCTATTTTTTCCTGATGATTCTTTGCAAAGCTATAAACTTACCTATTAACACACTTTTGTTGTAGTCCCAAAACTTTGATAGCTCATGTCCTCATTCTCATTTGTTTTCAGAAATCTTTAAATTTCCTCTCTTGTTCACTAGCTGTTCAGTAGTGAGCTGTTTACTTTCCAGGTTTTAGTGTTACTTATTTTTTAATTCACTTGTACATTTTCAGTCCATCATATCTGAAAAGATAATTGATACAATTTCTATCCTCATGACATTATGGAGGTATATCTTGTGGCACAACCTTTGGTCTATCTCGGAGAATGTTCTATCTAAGTTGGAGAAGAATGGGTTTTACATTTTGGGGGAAAAGCCTTTTATAGACATACTAACGCCTCTCTTCCATATATTCCTTCAAAGTCAGTATTTCCTTGTTAAGTTTTATTCTGATTGAACTATCAAGAAGTTATAAAACAGTGTTGAAATATCCAACTAGTATATATTATATATATATAACTCTATATGTTTAGGAATATGATATATTCTCAATGTACATATCCCTTGATTATTAATAAATGGACATCTTAGTCTCTTATAACCTTTTTATTCTGAAATTTGTCATATGATATTAGTATGGCTATCCTGGGCTTTATGTGGGAGTTGTTTTCTTGAAACATTTTCTTCCAATCTTTGATATTCCTTACACAGTATAAACATGTTTTATTATAATACTTTAAAACATTAAAGTACTTCTTAAAATTGCTTCATTTTATACAGCTTTCAAAAAGAAACAGTTTCTAATGAAAAAATGACATTTGTTTACTATTGAAAATAATAATGGTGGCTTAGCCAAAATTTAATGTCACCCAATAAAATAAAAATTTTATATGTAAAGTAATTTCAGTAATCATAATCAAGAATGGTTAATTTCAAAAATTATCAAAAATTAAGATATAAAAATATACTAATATATTTTCTTTTTCTTTTCTTTTTAGCTTTTCATCACACTCTAGTGATGCTCAGTGATCTCCCTGGCTCTGTATTCAGGAATCACACCTGGTGGTACACTGGGAACGATGTAAGGTCCTAGGGTTAAATACAGGTCAGCCACTTATAAAGCAAATGCCCTACATTTTCTACTATCTCTCCAGCCATTTTACTTATATACTTTCTACACATAGACATAAATGAAAAGGAGAAAGTTACATTTATCTGAATACATTTAGAATGTCAAATAGAAAATCAATAGAGGTCTAAGATGTGTAATATATTTGATATGCAATAAAGAATATTAATTAGAATTTAATTTTCATACCTTTACATGTACACACATAGATAGATTTAGATATATTTTAGTGCCCAATAGTAGTCATCATTGTGATTGATGTTGAAGCACTAGTGATTTCCCTACTTAAGCTTATAACAAAAGAAGGACAATTGCAATCAATTCTATTCTTTATAATTGTTCTTAAAATACAAAGCATATAAATACTAGAAGTAAAAAGGAAATAATTATTATTATTTGCAATTTATGCAATTATAGATTCAAAAAATCTTAAGAAATACAGTGGCATTTAAAATTAGAGGGATAACAGTGGTGTCTATCATCAAATATAATCAAATATAATTTTGTACAGAATAACAACCCTTTCAATTGCAATATAGAAAATGATAGCATTCAAAACTATAATATTATAAATACTAAATTAGTTCTCAAATATAGAATAAGAGAAAATAAATGTGGCAATAAGAGAATAAGTTTTGTATAAAATATAAAACTATTCATAAGGATCTACAAGACCTGAATAAATAGAAAACTGCATCTTTTATAGTTGAAGAAATAATAAGATGAATCATTTTGCTCAACTAACAAATACTTCAATTTAATTTAAAAATAAATTCAAGTGTTACTTTATTTTTATTTGCTGTTAAAAATTGAGAAAAAATTACTTGAAAAAGTGCTAATGCAAGAGAAGCTATAGAAAGCATGATTATATGTACAAAATGTTAAAATGTAATTAATAAAACTAAAATTTGTGTGAATATATTAACAAAATAGATAAGTATTTAGCTTTATTAACAGAAAACTCAAAATACTAAAATTTGAAATAAAAGTAGGGAAATTGTTACAAACATTAAAGAAAAATTAAGAGGAAATAAAGAAATTAAAAGATTACAGAGGACACTGTAAACAAGCATATATCAGAAAATGAGATAATCTAGATAACATAGCTTTAGTTCAAACATATATAAATAAGCAATGTTTAAAAAAGATAAATTAAAAGCAAAATTGTACTTTCTATCATCATAGTTAAGTGAAAATAATACATAGGATGAAATAAAATATTTTATGATCTATGTGAGAAGGCAGTAGTGTTCAGATTAATAAATTATTAAAATAATTATTAGAATTATTATTATTAAAATAAAATATTAGTTTTTTAAAAAATTAGAAAGGCAACATCACATTTAAAAATTTTAGAAAGGCAGCAATACAATTAAATAAATACCCCATAATCACTGCCTTGCTGATGAACCAACCAACTTCTCTGCAGAGACCCTAAATGGATTAAAATTCCAGGCACTCAGGTTGGGTGACTGCAGACACTGGGGTGTTCTTGATGTGTGGGCAGGCAGTCTTACCTCCACTTCTTACTGTCGGAAGCCCCAGCATCTTAGCATCCTCAACCCATAGCCACCTGCTTGCAAATTCAGTCAGCCAGTTCTAGCAATCTTGCTGCACCTTCAAAATTCTTAATACTGACACCCCAGTGGGAGAAAACCAGAATAGATGAGAAAGCCATACTGAAGCCAGCTAAGCTCAAGAAACAGAAACAGCACACAATGCTCTACTAAGTAGCAAACACTATGATCTAGTGACCACATTATGAGATATAACAATTTTCACAGTTTCTTTTTCTTTTTAGCTAGCAATATAACTTGAATTATTTTTGTCTACCACATGGGTAGGTTTTGGGTAAGTGGGAAATATAGTTTAATGGTGGAGGAAGAAATGTATTATGAGCACCTTTGCAAATCAGTGTTTAGATGTTTAAAAATGATGAATGTACTGAAAAATACTTATTGAAACAACCTGAAAAGATTTGTACCTTCTCAACATATTGATAATTAAAGATATATGAAAAATTATATTTTATACACATTTCTATACCACTTTCTATTCTCTATGTTATTAATAATTTAAAAGGACATAATAACATAATAATAATGAAAGGACAATAGCAAGTCTGGGTGAAAATATGGAGAAATAGAAATCCTCAGTCAGACACTGCAAGTAGAAATGCATAATGATCTATGTGATATGTAAATTGACTTAACACCATCTCAACACGTTAGACTTAGAATTGTGAAATGACCCAACAACTCTGTTTCTGGCAATAAAAGCTAAATGAAAGCTCATTTTCACATAAATATTTATACAAAAATGAGAATGTTCATAACAGCATTACAAATAACCTAGTGCCCTCTACAATAGGTGAATAGGTTAACTCTGTATAGTTTTATAGGTTAGAAAGAATACTTGTATATAAAATAAGTGAAATACATATTTAA
>PVKC010052153.1:0-10311 GCA_004027635.1 Crocidura indochinensis | reverse complement strand
TCACGAATCTTTTTTTGTTTGTTTGTTTGTTTTTGGGCAACACCCAGTGACGGTTAGGGGTTACTCCTGGCTAAGTGCTCAGAAGTCGCTCCTGGCTTGGGGGACCATATGGAGAACCGGGGAATCGAACCGTCGTCCTCCTAGGCTAGTGCAGGCAAGGCAGGCACCTTACCTCCAGCGCCACCGCCCAGCCCCCTATTTTATGAATCTTGATTCTTCACTAATTCTTAAATTTTTTTTGTAGTTCTATGTATAAGTTTTAAAGGTAACACTTACATTTAATGAGTCATGTATCAAATGTTTTTAAAGTGGAAAACTTAAAGTTATAAGATTAAAAATACTTCCAACATTTTGTTTGAACATAGATTTGCTTGTTTAAGGTTCAGAGCACAAAGTTTAAATCTTTTTATTTTTTATCTCTCCTGGCTGTTAGGCCATATAGGACACCCAGGATTGAACTAAGGTCCGTCCTGGGTCTGCCAGTGTTGCTGTGTAGGACATGTCACTTCACCTCTGAACTTAGTTTTAACCTATGTGAAACTGATATACTAAAACCTCTGCAAGACAGTACGGTGTATTTGGAATATTAGATTATAGCAGGCAATTCAACAAAGGTACCTTATGTGATTTTTAAATAAGGGAGAAGTGATTAGACTCAAGTTAATTGCATTATCTTATACAAGCTATTGTTCTTTAGTAAGAAATATATTTATAAGCCTCACTACCCTAAGATTCAGGTGCAATTGGGTAAAAAAAAATTAACCATTTTTTACATATTAACTGTTAAAATTGCATCATGTGAAGATAGAACATACAAAATGTTCTTGGAAACTGTTTGGAATTTAACAATAGCTAAATCCATCTGCTGTTTAGAGTTACATTTATCTTACCCCACACACACATGCAAACACATGCACACAATCCTTATTACAACTCCATACTTGGATATCATAATGGCTTAGTATAAATATATGAATTATTATCTAAACATAGTATTAAAAGACAATCCAATACAATTAGGTGAACAGCCTATTACTATTCATTCTTTTCTTCTTATGAAATCCTTAAAGGGAGAAATTTTTAAATTATAGTTGATCTCACAAAGGGGTCATAGAAAAGGAAATTGATTGAACTTATCTCAGATTTATGGAGGAAAGTAATGAGGCAGGCAAATATGGTAACTGTATTGGTGTATTTTAGTTTATCAGTCTCAAAAATGGTATATATTCTTTAGAGTTATGAGAATTTTACATGATTTCAGTGTGATTGAAAATGTTGAGTTGCTTAGAAATAAGACTATATATCAAAACCTCATATTTTTTCTTCTAATAGCAATCATAAAGCTCTCCTCTACACCAATTTTTTATTGTAGTTAGGGGAGCCTTCTACATAGTTATAAGGAATTCTAAGTCCTATGTTCTTGGCTAACTTGGCTGGTAAATCATGCAAGAACTACAGAATAAGGTGCTGCTGGTATTCCTCATTGCCAGATTACCTGTGACTCCTCAACAGATCTGAAGGCTTTCAACATACTTCTATTCATTACATCTTCCCTTACTTCCTTTGTCCTATGTTTGTTTGTCTTCTACTTTGTCTTAGAATGGTGACAATTATTAATGATATGATGTAGAGATGAATAAGGAACAGTTCTGCCCTTAGACCTGTGGTCTATTTGAAGCTATAAACTTGAAGAAATAACATTGGGTATGACAAGGGCATTAATCATGAAACTAGGAAATAAAAGGGTCATATGAGCAAAGAATAGATTTAACATGAGTTTATAGTTTAGGAAAGTCACAAAGGAAAGATATGAACATAACCTTGGGGAAAGGGTAATGTTTTGGATGGGTTGTTATAGTGAATATTTCCAGAAAAGAAATAACATGCTGGAATTAGACTCCTAATGCACTGTGAAGTTTATTGGATCACCTCATGGTGAGAGTATTCATAAAGATATGCCATAGTGACATAGTGGAAAAGGAACACAGAGAAGTGAATAAAGGTGGGATCATATGAGACATTAAAAATGAGGGAAACTGAAAGTGTGCTTAAATGTTTTCAATCTATATACATGCAAGTTTTGAGTTTTTCTTATATTGTACATAGTAATGCCACCTGGAAAGATATTATGACAATCAACTAATTTATTTTCTCTAATATAATAATGAACATTTTTACTCACATCAATAGATAGACTAGGAGAAAATTATATTTTATCAGAAATATAAGGCATATAAGGAAAATATATACATATAGGAATATAAAGTAAAGGTCAAATGGAGTTCATAGACATATTGCATTTTGGTATGTAACAAATATATTACTTATATAAGTTGTTTAAGTCATGATTTGCTCATAACTTTTAGCTTAAATGTAACTTATGGCAATTAATACATTTTAAATATTATGGCAAATGTCTTAAATGAATAATAACTAATATTTCATTACATCACATATATAAAATATTGTGCAAAATTCCAGGTGCTCTCGATACTACAAATAAAACCAAATATTGTAGAAACTCCCTATAAATTGCTTTAGACTTTGATGGATTTTTAACAATTGTTTGCTTAGGTTTTTACTTATCTTTAGTAGCCCTTCATGGATATACTTAATTTTTCTGTTTCTTAGCCTTGTAGTAGAACTGGGCAAAAAATAAAATGGTATTAAAGGACTAGAAAAATTGTACAGAGATTAAGGTGCTGCCTATCATACAACTAATCCTAGTTTGATCTATGGCACCATCAGGAGTGACTCCTGAGAATAGAGCAGGAATAAATCCTGAGTACTACTGGGAGTGGCAACAACTCTTCATTCCTTAAAAAAATGGTTTTAGGTGAATTTATTTAAATCACTATTTCTTAATGTAAATGAAATTTGAAGGATATAACAAAAATAAAAGAGACTTAAATTTTTATTTTTGAATCATTATGATGGTGTATAGTTGAGTTGTATTATATAGCGTTCCACCAGTTCCTTCATTTCCTGTCACTAATTTCCCCATTTCTCTACTATCTATCCCCAGTATTCCTCTTTGTCACTTTTATCTATTTCACTTTTCCAATTTTATCTTTCATTTTAGGTGCCATGGTTTGAAATACTATTACTGAAAAGGTATCAAGTATGTCATTTACCTCCTGTCATCATCTGTTTAGTTTTTGTCCAGAGTGATCATTTCCAGTGATTATTGCCATAGTGGTACCTTATCTGTCTTAACTGAACACTATTTCTAATTTGTTTGGGTATTTTTTTCATATGTTGTTATTTTTAATATTTACCAAAAAGTGGAATCATTCTTTCTCTCTCTCTCTTTCTCTTTCTCTCTCTTTCTCTCTCTCTCTATTTGACTTATTACATAGAACAATGTTCTCTCATGTCTATCAAAGTATAAGAAAAATATCTAGATTTTATTTTTCTTACAGCTGCTCAGTACTCCTTGAATAGTTGTTTTATCTATTCTTTATCTAAGCATCTTTTCTTGGGAGCTTCAGTAATTTTCTTATTTTGGCTGTTATGAATATGCAAAGAACATAGGGTGCAGATACCCTTTTTCACATCACGTTTTTGGGTCTCTAGGTGTATTTCCAGGGGTAGTATTGCTGATTAAAGTGGAAGCATGAGTCCAAGTTTTTGGAAGAATGTTCATACTATTTTACAAAAAGGCTAGACCAGTTGATATTCTGCAATAAATATAGGAATGTGGATGCTTTTTCTGCAATATGTTTTGAGGCCTGTAAGTAAATTCCCAGGAGCAGTATTTCTGGGTCAAATGGTTAGCTCAATTTCTAGTTCTTTGAGGAATGCCTATATTGTTTTCCAAAATGGTTGGACAAACTTTTTTGTAGTCTTTGTAATTTTCTAAATACAGTAACATATTATCCTCTAACTCCATCAAAAAATGGGGAGAAGAAATGAAGAGACACTTTGTCAAAGAAGAAATACAAATGTCCAAAAAAGCACAAGAAAAAATGTTCCACATCAGTGTTCTTCAGGGAGATGCAAACCTTTATTTGTTTTATACCCAATCTTTTATAACATATTTGCATTTTCACACAACTCATTCTATTTTTCTGTTTTAGTTTTTTCTTTTTGGGGGGGACACCACACCTGATGGTGCTCAGGAGTAACTCCTGGGCTCTGGGCTCAGGAATCACTATTGGCAGTATCAGGGGACCATAAGAGATGCCAGGATTTGAATTCAGATTGGCCACATGCAAGGCAAGTGTCCTACCCACTGTGCTAATGCTCCAGTCGCACACACGATTCATTTGTGAGTGCTCTTAGCCCTGTTTATAGTGTGGAATAATTTCTCTTCTTATTTTTTACTAGTAAATTATGTGTATAGTCTGTAATTGGACAAATTGTGTGTGTTTCCTTAGCTATTTTTTCTTTTTATTTCCATTGGGGATAATGTAATTATGATTGTACCAAAATTTCGGATATATAATTTCATACTTTTTGCTCCTTTGTATATAATATTTGTATATGCAACTCTATGCTTTCTCTACAGATAAAATTCTAAAAATACCAAAATTTGGACAGTTGTTCCTAGTTATAATCAATCACTCATTTAGATATCTATTTAGGAACCATGATAACAGATCTCTTATTAACAGAGTTTTGTGGTTAATCCTTTCTAATTTATGTGGCATAAGTATAACATTAGTAAAATAGAATGAATCAAAATTTAGATGATGTCAGTGGTGCGTGTATTGAACTACTTTAAGTATTTAAATGTGCAATTACCTACTAACCTATTCATTCTGTGCTTATATTTAACATCAGCAAAGTGATTCATATCCTCATTATTCTTTTTTTTCTTTTTTTATCCTCATTATTCTTGACTCAATCACAGTAAAGGGAAATCATCTACTGAAGAGGAGGAATGACTATATAGTATATCTAATATGATATTTCTTTTTCTAAACATTTTTCATTGGACACATTCCTAAGTGAATTCAACAAATCCAAAACATCATCTTGTTTTATTGTCCATTTTGGATGGTAGTTCTACCTTATAAGGTTGAATAAGGAAACAAGATCTTAGTGATTTAAAAGGATTTAACAAAATAATTTTTTGAGCTTACACAATGATTTTGTACTTTCTAGAAATATATATGATTTGTTTTTATTAATTTATGTAATGAACTTTGGTTTGGTGGGGGTTCACATTTGTCTGTGTTCAGGACTAACCTTGGAATTACTGAGTCTTCATTGGCAGTTCTCAGGGGCTAGTCTCTACTAGGTATCATTATTTTCAGTGCATAAGGGACCAAGAGGTAAAAGGGAATCCTGCCTGTGCCCTTCACATACAAAGTATATACTCAACCCATTGAGCTATTTCTTCAATATTTTATTTTTTCTGAGAATCTCAAATCCATAAGGAATATATGAAAATAAGTCTTTTAAGCATGTACAGGAAGTACACTGTTACACTTTGGAGATGCTATGGCACTTAAGATGAAAATAAGAAGGTTTAGTATTGAGTTTATCTTGTTTGAGTCTTTATTTCAGTCGTGTAGGGTAGCAAAGGAGATGGAATGTTTGATTATAAAATTAAGAAATATCTACCACAAATAAGAATTCAGATTTGTATAAAATAATACAAAATATGTCCACTGCATACACAGCTTATATATGTGTAGTTCTTTGAGATATTTATGATTCATACATAACACAATCTCAATTCTTTGTAAAACAATTAGATAATCGTTTTCCAGAAGTCCTCTTTATATGTAAGTCTTATTTCAGGAACTTTTTCATGAGCTGGGTACTTCCATTGAGTAGACTGGTAGATTTGTTATTATTGGATTGGTGCATTGTTAAAGAGCAAAGTTTTATTTATGACTCTCTTTATGGGTTTGTAGGGGATCTGTTGTAGAATTAGAGAGACTATAATAACTATAATGGCTAGAGTTTTGTGTTTCTACTTAATAATTTATAGATTGAAAATTGAGTTGGTTAAGACTCTAGGCTATTAGAAACAGGATGAATTTGACAGCTGATAAAGAAGTCTTATTGTACCATGAAGAATGGTACAGAAATGTTCTTTCAGGGAAAGTGTTAAGCCCTAATAAGCCCAGAAGAAAGAAAGATTCAGGCAAGCAAGAATTTGTTCTTTTTTTTCTCTCTAACATTGAAACCAAGGTTTCATATATATTCATATATATATATATTTATTTTACCTGATATAGGGGGCTGCTATATGTTCTCCTAAATGTAATATGCAGAATCTTTGCCAGAAACATTTCTTCTTATGTTATGACTTCTTTCTTTTTTTTTTTTTTTGTTTTTGGGCCACACCCAGTGACGCTCAGGGGTTACTCCTGGCTATGCGCTCAGAAGTAGCCCCTGGCTGGCCTGGGGGACCATATGGGGCACGGGGGATCGAACCGCGGTCCATCTGAGGCTAGTGCGGTAAGGCAGGCACCTTACCTTCAGCGCCACCGCCCGGCCCCGACTTCTTTCTTTTTGATCATAGAAGGTAAAAGCCAGTTTGACTTAGCACTTTTATTTGATAAAGTTTATAGGATTGTTTATATGTGAATATACTTAAATATTAGTTATGTGCTATCTCAATAAAATATTTCACTTTATTTAAACCTTCCTTTTGACATATAGTGTATACTTATTAAAACACATGCACATGCCTGTTTTTAAGATTGAAATTATTAGTGACTATTTCTTTTTTATCTTTAAAATTCTTTTTGAATGGTCTCCCATTGTACTTTTGCCACAACAAATTTTTATAAACAACAAATTTATAGGACATGAATTCTTTGCCAGTAAAGATTATAATTATTTTTAATACTAAAACATTTCTTTTCTTTTTTATTAATATCTTTATTTAAGCATCTTGATTACAAATATGATTGCTGTTGGGTTTCAGTCATGTAAAGAACACCCCCATTCACCAGTGGAACATTCCCATCACTGATGTATCAAATCTTCTTCCTCCCCACCTCATCCCTAACTGTACTCCAGACAGACTTTCTACTTCCCTTATTATTCTTACACTGAATAGCTTTCTCAAAAAGAAATTTGGTATAGAAAGAATGATGGTGTTAGTCATTAAAAAATTGTTCCAAAATGTAGAGTGACCTGTGTGTTTTGAATACCTGGAAACTATGGTGTGACTGAATCATGAGAGTAAAATAGAATTCATCTAAGAAGGCAAGAGGTTTGGAAAAGGTTATATCATAGGTTAGAGAAAGGAAGCAATAGTTTTAAAATAGTAAATGCTACAAATTTAGGTGTCTCTATTAGGAATTGGATATTTTTAATTCGAAAAATAGAATGTTGAATGATGATTAAGAGTTATATATCAAACTGAATTGAAATAATATTTAAATAATAACAAAGTATAAATGAATTTCAGTAATAATAGTGTCATTTATAAGCATGATGAATAAACTATGAATTTATGCTCATCTTGGTTCTTAAATATGCCTCGTCACACTCCAATAAAATGAATTCTATTGGGACCGGGCAGTGGTGCTGATGGTAAGGTGCCTGCCTTGCCTGCACTAACCTAGGATGAACCGCGGTTCGATCCCCTGGTTTCCCATATGGTCCCCCAAGCCAGGAGCGATTTCTGAGCGCATAGCAGGAGTAACCCCTGAGCATTACCGGGTGTGGCCCAAAAACCAAAAAAAAAAAAAAAAAGAATTCTATTGCTACAGATTAATGATGAGTAAAACAAAACAATTCTCGGGCTAGATTACTTTTTTCTGCAATATTATTTGGAATTTTAACCAAATATGTCTGGACTATAATTTCTGTTCCTTACACAATATTTTATAGAAGATAGTAGAAAAACCAAATAGAATCTTAATCAGATGCAGTATGGAAAAATAAGCAGAATTCTAAACATATGAAATGGAATAAATATAATGAAATGAAAATGTTACACAATCATTAAAAAGCTAAGAAATAAATAGGTGGTGGTAGTGTAACCCAGAGATTATTCATAGCAGAAAAACTTCCACCTGTAGAAGAAGGAAACAACTGGCCAGGGGCCAAGAATCAGCAGAGGAATCTGGAGCCACTGGCCTGGTTTGCAGAGCTGAAGTCAGTAAGACCTGCAAATGGCTGCTGGAGATTTCACAGAACAAGGAAACAGGGTCAGATGTCCTCTTTCTCTTGCCCACACTTCTAAATTTTCCCTTTCTTGTATATAAAAAATTAGGGAATATAGTTCTTCTTATGGATGCTAGGTACTTACTATCAATTCCTCTAATTTTTAGGGGTAACGTTTTTCTAGTACTTCTATTTATGATAATCTAGCATTAAAAAAAAGCCCAGCAGGGCTTACTTCATTAGATTCATAGGAAAAAGTGTGAGTAAAAGCCATATTTACCAAAATTTTATTTTGCCAACTATTTAACAAGATATTTAACCAATATTTATTGATGTTTATCAAAATTTACTCAATATGACTTTTAAGTAAAAACCATATTTAACAACAGTTTATGATATATTTTGTGTTGTTATACCAGGAAATCATATTTTAAAGTGTTAGGATGCCAGTCAGAAGATGCCAATAGCCAATTAGTTTCTTATACATGAATAGATGACTTTAACATGTTCTAGAATATGAGAAATAGAAAGAACCTCAATTATTTTAGCTCAGTGATTTGTTGTTGGAGATCTGCAGGCATAACACATTGAGAAATGTTGCTTACTGTACTTTACAAATTGATGTTAACAAGGCCATCAGGTACTCCAAATTGGTTTCAAAAGAACCATGCTATGTTTTTGAATGAAGCCTTTCCCTCAAGAAACTGGGATTTGACTGCCTCTTCAGGAGAACCACCCATGCACACAGCATTTTATGTCTGACTGCAGGCAAGCAGGCAGAGCTAGAATTAGGAGGCTGACTGAGTGCCTGCCCATATGGCCCTGGTTTGAGCCAAATTTCCTGTTCACAAAAATGACTGACAGATCCAGTAGGTACTGTTGCCAAAGAAAGATTTCTGCTCAGTACTTCAGGTCTTGTAAATTAGTGAAGAGACTGAAGCATTAGGGTCGCTGCTATATTAAAGAAGTCAGAAAATGTAGAATGAAATATGACTCTGACATATGTTAAATATTGCCATTATTTTGATAGTCTTGCTCAATATCCTTTTTATTTATTTATTTGGAAATTTTGTTCTCTCTGGAAGAAAATGCAATAACTCACTGGAAAAGGAATAAACTTCAGGAAAGAAGATGCAACATATATATGAGAAGGATAGCAGAGTTATTTGATTACCTATTACCGTGAGACATGGGGTCTGCTTCCCCTACAGATTCTACAAGGTTACTTTAATGACACTGTAAATTTTGGCTTTATGAAATTATAGTATACACCAAGATCATCATAGAACACTATTGAAATTTTCAGAAATATATATCCATTCATCAAATAACTGTTGGACCCTTCGTAGGTTTTAGGAACTTGGTGAAACATCCTTTGAAATCCTTCAAGACTTTAAGAAGTTGGTATAAATAAAGAGTTATAATCATTCAGATTAAATCCAACTGATTGTGTGTCAGGTCTATTTTATTTATACAAATTATTTATTTATAAAAATTCAATAACAATCATGTTGTCTGAGGATTATTTACACACTGTACATAAGACACAATATGTAATAGACATTGTGGAGCTTTACAAAATTAAATTATTTTAAGTAATTAAATTGAAGTTTTAAAATAACTATGATTCATTTGTAAAGGTCACTTTCACTACACTTTATTCAAACCAAACCATAGACATGTCCATATATACACATAAATTATTTTGCCATGACAAACAGCCTATCAATAAATACATCTATGACATGTTGCATATAATTCTAGGCAACCAGTGTCATGGTGATTGGGTGATTGGGTCAATAACTAAAACCTTTATGAAATATATAAAATGGGTAAAGTCAGAAAGATCATCAGCAGGTAAAGTGTTTGTTTTCTTCATGAGGTTGACCCTGGGTTTATCCTCAGTATTGCCAGGGATAATGCCTGAACACAGACCCAGGTAGGTATACCAGCACAGGCAGGTATAGCCAAAAATACAACAAAAAATGTTATGAAGACAGGAAGTGGTAAAATATATTGTATTATGAGAAGAATAATACAGATTAAAGCAAGATTGAGATCTAGAACAAAATTAATACTCAACAAAAGCCATCAAGAATGCATATGCTAGGTGCCGGGCAGTGACACTAGAGGTAAGGTGCCTGCCTTGCCTGCGCTAGCCTAGGACGGACGGAGGTTCGATCCACCGGTGTCCCATATGGTCCCCAAGCCAGGAGCGACTTCTTTTTTTTT
>PVKC010052152.1:0-10331 GCA_004027635.1 Crocidura indochinensis | reverse complement strand
TTTGTTGCATCTCTGTCTGGCTTAGGTATCAAGGTGATGTTGGCTTCATAAAAGGTATTTGGAAGTGTTTCCTTTTTTTTCGATTTCATGAAAGAGTCTTGTCAGTATTGTTAGTAGTTCCTCTTGGAAAGCTTGAAAGAATTCATTAGTGAATCCATCTGGGCCTGGGCTTTTGTTTTTGGGCAGACATTTGATTACAGTTTTAATTTCATCAATAGTGATGGGAGTGTTTAGATATGCTACATCTTCTTCCTTCAACAGTGGAAGATTATAAGAGTCCAAGAATTTATCCATTTCTTCCAGGTTCTCATTTTCAGTGGCGTATAGCTTCTCAACGTAGTTTCTGATTACCCTTTGAATCTCTGCCATATCAGTAGTGATCTCTCCTTTTTCATTCCTTATGCGAGTTATCAAGTTTCTCTCTTTCTTTTGTAGTTTTGTCAGTGGTTTATCAATCTTGTTTATTTTTCAAAGCACCAACTTCTGCTTTCGTTGATCTTTCAGGTTGTTTTTTGGGTTTCCACTTCATTGATTTCTGCTCTCAGCTTTATTTCCTTCTGCCTCCCTATTTTGGGGTCCTTTTATTGAGCACTTTCTAGTTCTATGAGCTGCATCATTAAGCCACTCAGGTAAGCCCCTTCTTCCTTCCTGATGTGTCCTTGCAAAGCTATAAATTTTCCTCTCAGTACTTCTTTTACTGTGTCCAATAAGTTCTGATAGTTTGTGCCTTCATTATCATTTGTTTCCAGGAATCTTTTGATTTCCTCTTTGATTTCATCTTGAACCCACTGGTTATTCAGTATGAGGCTGTTTAATTTCCAGGTGTTAAAGTTTTTCTTCTTTGTTCCTTTGGAATTCACAAATCATTTCAGAGCCTTGTGGTCAGCAAAGGTAGCCTGCAAAATTTCTATTCTCTTGATATTATGAAGATATGTTTTATGTGCCAGCATGTAGTCCATCCTGGAGAATGTCCCATGTACATTGGAGAAGAATATGTATCCAGGTTTCTGGGGATGAAGTGTCCTATATATAGATAGATAGATAGATAGATAGATAGATAGATAGATAGATAGATAGATAGATAGTATATATATATATATATATATATATATATATATATATATATATATCCACTAGGCCTCTTTCTTCCATTTATCTCCTCATGTCCAGTATATTCTTGTTGGGTTTCAGTCTGGTTGACATATCCATTGATGACAAAGCTGTGTTCAGGTCCCCCACAATTATTGTGTTGCTGTTGATGTTATTTTTTTCAGCTTTACCAACAATTGTATTAAATATTTTGCTGTACCCTCATTCGGTGCATATATGTTTAGAAGAGTGATTTCTTCCTGCTCTACATACCCCTTGATTAATATATAATGTCCATCTATGTCCCTTACAACCATCCTGAGTATAAAGTTTGCATTATCTGATATTAGTATGGCCACTCCAGCTTTTTTATGGGTGTTTTTTGCTTGGATAATTTTCTTCCAGCCTTTTATTTTGAGTCTATGCTTGTTCTGACTATTCAGGTGCATTTCTTGTAGACAGCAGAAAGTTGGATTGAGTTTTTTGATCCATTTAGCCACTCTGTGTCTCTTAACTGGTACATTTAGTCCATTGACATTGAGAGAAAGAATTGTCCTGGGATTTGATGCTATCTTTACATCGAAATTTGGTGTGTCTTTGGTTAGTCTTGTATTAAATTGGATCTTTCAGTTTTTCTCTTAAGAGTGGGTTTGAGTCTGTAAAGTTTCTGAGCTGTTTTTTGTCTGTGAAAACATTTATTTTTCCATCAAACCGGAAAGTGAGTTTTGCTGGGTACAATATTCTAGGTGAAGCATTCATTTCATTCAGTCTTGTCACAATATCCCACCACATTTTTTTTCACATATGACCCCTAAGTATCACCAAGAATAATTCCTGAGCAGAACAAGAAGTAAGCCCTGAGCTTTACAAGCTGTAGTCTTCTCAAATTTCAATGACATAAATTCAATCTCTTTTTAATTGAAATTGTAGCACATATTCAAAATGTTTTACAGTAATTATACTTGATAACCAAATATATTATTTCTTCTTGTTAGTATATTTGATATATAATATTACCTGCTTGTTTTGTCCTTAGCACTTAATGCTGACAAAAAGGGAAGAAGTCCAAGAAATTCTTTTCACCTTAGAGCTTTAATATTTTTCTTTTAACATATGATATGTCACATATCATAGTGATTTTAATGATTTTGTAATGTTATTGAAAATTTTTCAACCATATTCTTTATTATAGTATTGATTCAGGTTATTAAAATATAAATTTTTATTTAAGCACCTTGATTACAAGCATGATTGTAGTTGAGTTTCAGTCATAAATAAAACACCCCTCCTTCACCAGTGCAACAGTTCCACCACCACTGCCCCCATCTCCCTCCTCCCACACCCCCTGCCTGTTTCTGAGACAGGCATGATTCAGGATTTTACCATTTGAGAGAATTTTAAAAATCTATACTCCCACCAATGCATCTTTTGACTTGACTAGCATGAGTACATAATATTTTCTTTAGAGAAACTTCTGATATCATACTTTTTCACTAGAAAATATATCAAGAAAAGTTATAGAAATATTTCTCTAATATCTATATCTGGAACCTGTATCTAGACTCTAAATTATATTTCAACTATATGTCTATATAGCTAGACTATATATTTCTACACTATGCCTATATTATAAATCTAAATTACATGTAGAAAAGAGAGAGATTATTTTCTTACTTAAGAGAGGTAACATGGGACCCGGGAGATAGCATGGAGGTAAGCCGTTTGCCTTTCATGCAAAAGGTCATCGGTTCGAATCCCAGTTCCCCATATGGTCCCCTGTGCCTGCCAGAAGCAATTTCTGAGCATGGAGCTAGGAGTAACCCCTGAGCACTGCCGGGTGTGACCCAAAAACCACACACACACACACACACACACACACACACACACACAAAGAGAGGTAACATACAGAGTCACTGATTAACTTCAAACCACTTGACAAAAAGTAGAAATAACATTTTGATAAAAAATTCTGGTTTAGGAACACTAAAACCATTAATTCAGTTTTACAACTAAAGTATCAATGTTTATCTGCTAACAAATTTTCAAACACCAATATTGATTAATCCTCTCGTCTGAAAATCAAATCATATATTCTGTCAAAAAATGCTACTGCCTGACTCATGGAAAATTATCTAAACTAGTCAACATAGTAAGTTATATTACCCAGCAAAATTTTATTTATTTATTTTTTTTAGTTTTTGGTTTTTTTGGGCCACACCCGGTGACGCTCAGCGGTTACTCCTGGCTATGCGCTCAGAAGTCGCTCCTGGCAGGCACGGGGCACGGGGGACATGGGGAACCGGGGCGGGGGGGGGGGGGGGGGGGGGGGGGGGGGGGGGGGGGGGGGGGGGGGGGGGGGGGGGGGGGGGGGGGGGGGGGGGGGGGGATGGAACCGCGGTCTGTCCTAGGTTAGCGCCGGCAAGGCAGGCACCTTACCTTCAGCGCCACCACCCGGCCCCCCCCAGCAAAATTTTAGAATTGCACTCAAGTGCTCAAAAATAAACTGTGTAATTAGAGATAACATAAATGATGTTGCTACAGCAATGGAACTAGCCAGCAACAAATACAATTTATCTCCTCTTCGAACTTAAGAAAATGGTTTGCTCTATCTTTCAGTGATTTATTGACTACTCCAAATTATTATTTGATAATTCATTTATGACTGTAATAGCAACATTTTTATTTTTAAACATAAGTCAAATATTTTAAACTTCTCCCAAAGAGTGATCATTTTTCTTCAAAATAACATGAAGTGAGTACTATTATCTTCTCTATTTTATAGATAAATAACCAAACTCTCAAAGAAGTTAAGAAACCTATTCCAAGGAATAGAGACATAGAACAAAGCATGTTGCATCTATGAGACCAAACGAGTTTCCATTCCTGGCAATGTGTATGGGGCCTTAGCACCACCAGGAATAATCCCAGCACAGAGTCTGAAGAAAGCCCTGAACACTTCCTGGTATGGTTCAAACACCCTTGCCTGATAAGAAAATACATTTATTCCAAGGTCACACATAAAATGTAGAATTTCTAGTCTTTAATACCTTAAAAGTAGATTCAGAGGTATGAGGGTTAACCACTATAAATATGGACTCAGAGAATACTTCCTGCCCCTCAGATTAATGTATGTTGCTGTGCACAAATTTGATCATTCCCATTATGCATCTTTTTCTGTGGGCTCAGCATAGAGCATATTCTTGCAGTCTCTATCCTGTTAATTTGAAAAAGTACTAAGCTAGGTCATGATCTTGGTCTGGGTAAAATACAATTGCAACAATAAATGTGGTCTGAGTGAATTTGAAATTAATCATCTCTCCCTCTTGCTGTGCAACTCTATTTGGAAACATATCCAGGACAAGCTGAGCCTTTGCAAAGCAATCCCTGTCATCAGGCATCTGCTGCAGGCCTCAGCCTCTGCACTGTTTAGGAGCAGAGAACATCTGTAGTAACCACATGCCTCAAAGCCTGAACTAGTTTTCTTTGTCTTCTCTTATTCTGTAAAAAATAGCCAAGGTATTTACAAATTAAAGTGAATATCCTCACTACCAATGTCCCCCATTCCCTCCTCTACCAAACCCTGTCTCTGTTGGAGACAGGAATTCTATTTCTCTCACTCATTACCATTGTCATGATACTTATCAGTATTTTATTATTTTACTAACTGAACTCACCACTCTTTGTGGTAAGCTTTATAACTTAGGCCAGTCTTTCTAGCCCTCATCTCAATTGTCTCTGTGTATTATTACAATAATGTCTTTTATTTTTCTTAAATTCCATAGGTGAGTGAGATTATTCTGTGTCTTTCTCTCTCCTTCTGACTTATTTCACTTGGCATAATAGTTTCCATGTGCATCCATATATAGGAAAATTTCATCGCATTGGTGGTGGGAGTATTGCACTGGTGGAGGGGGGGTGTTCTCTTTTATAACTAAAATCCAACTACAAACATGTTTGTAATCATGGTGCTTAAATAAAACTAAAATAAAAAAATAAAGTAAATATCCCTAGTTTCAATGGTAAAATAGAAAATAGGATAGGAATTTTTTTGAGAAGGGGGCTCTCAACTTGAAAAAAATACATTTATGTATTAAGTGTGACTCAATGCTACAGTAAGACCCTGCTGTTTTTCTTGGTACCACAGATTTCAACTACCCAGAACTGTTGCAGATGGCTTAGGTGGAACTATTCTCGCTAGCCTTTAACACCCTGTTTCCAAGAGTAACATCTATAAAAATATCTTCAACTCCTTTGTGTGTGTGAATTTTAGGAAAAGTTAAATAAATGAGGAAACCCCAATGAATAAATGAAAGAAATTGCACATCCTGAGCCAAATGTGGTTGATTTCAAAGTGGAATTTGCCTTAAAGTTGCCTTTAGGGCTGGAGTGGTGGCACAGTGGTAGAGCATTTGCCTTGCACATAGCTTACCCAGGACAGACAAGAGTTTGCTCTCCAACATCCCATATTGTCACCCAAGCTAGGAGCAATTTCTGATCAAAAAGCCAGGATCAACCTCTAAGCACTGCTGGGTGTGGTCCAAAAAACAAACACAAAACATTCTCTTTAATTTAATATTTTTCTACTCTGTTTTGGTGGGGCATGTGGGTGGGAGGGGAGAGGTCACATCTAAGCATACTTAGAGCTTACACCTGGCTCTGCACTCAAAAATTACTCCCAATAGTCTCAAAGGACCATACAGGGTCACTAGGGAACCAATGCAGGTAAGTAACCTGCAAGGCAAACTCCTATGCTGTACTGTTTTCTCTGGTCCCTCCCTTTTTATACTTTTAACTTTTATTATGTATATACATGCCTACAAAAATCTAACCTTAACCTAAAAACTGTTTTTCAATCATCATCTAAGACTCTAGAAGTCACTCCGAGGTATTTTAAATATATTTTTTTGCCTTTCTATAAACGGAACTTTTACTGTGTTGAACGAAACCAATGGTATCTCTGATAGTTTTATATATGTTTGCTAAAGTTGAACCCTGAAGCTCTATGTGACTAAATCATTTATATAGCTTATAAATAAGTAGAATGGTGAGGTGAACTTTACTAAGTTGTAAGGAAAACAAACTAGATTGGAATCATGACTCGCCTACAGATGTTTTATGTGCGATGGGAAATGTAAGATTCTAGTCTATGAAATAGAAATGTTTAGACTGTGTACTTTGCCAATGTTCTTATAAGGATTAAGTGAGATAAAATATATAAAGGTTTTCTTATAAGACCTTGAACTCTGTATTTGTTTAATAAAAGTAGATATTTACTACTGTCAAATTTCTAAAACTAGAAATATGAGGCAAGAGTATATTTATTTACATTGTTTATCTCAAGAGTCAATCACTTTTCCCAGGGATATGAAAGTTTCCTCATTGATCTTACTTCTTAAACCTGAGATCTTTCTACTCTCTATTTCTACCTATCACAGTAATAAAAATCCCAATATTAATACTGCTTATATGAAATGCCCAACTTACTGAAAAATGGTTATTTTATCAAATACTCCAGTAAATTCTCATCAGCAAAATCTTTTCATAACGAGCGCCCTGTTATATTGATATTTTAAAATTCTAAAATTTCTAGTATCACTCCTTGCACACAATGCACCTTGCTAAATGATATAAATGAATACATCTTTCTTTTGTTTTGCTTTTGGGTCATACCCAGCAGTGCTCAGAGATTGCTTCTGGTTCTACTCTCAGAAATCGCTCCTGACAGGTTTGGGGGACCATACGGGATGTTGAGATTCAAACCACCGTCCTTCTGCATGCAAGGCAAACACCCCAAATCCATGCTATCCCTCTGGCCCAAATTAAACACATCTTAATCATATTTAGATATAAAATGTACTTACAGTGTTCATAACTTTTGTTCTTTCTACTAAATTGCAAATGTAATGAAGGAAACTAAGATTCTCGTCAACAAAAAGTATACCAAGCATATGGTCATCAAGGGCCTAGGATTCTAATTCTAGACAGTAATATCTATATACAATGTGCATACTTATTTTTATTATGAGCCAAAACAGCTTCCCCAATAGAAAAGCCATTTTTAAAATGGCAATTCAGTGGTATAGAACTGGTATAGGGTTTGAAGTTTGGTATCATGGGTATGTAGAATTAGGGCAAAGAAATTAAATAGCCAAATAGGAATATAGAACAAAAAGTTTATTTTTAAAATGTCACCAAAATGTCTCAAAGTTCCATATTACAAGCACAGAGTTAGTTTGCTTGGTACTGAGCACAGAAGTATAAATCTACCTCAGCTTGTTTTAAAAACTCATGTTTTCCCTGTGTCTGCCAGGAGCAATTTCTGAGCATGGAGCCAGGAGTAACCCCTGAGCACTGCCGGGTGGGACCCAAAAACCAAAAAAAAAAAAAAAAAAACCCCAAAAAACCCATGTTTTCCAATAGTGTAATCCTGTTCAAATGGTTCCAAATTTAAACTGGAAATGATACAGGGAAATCGTTAATCATAACAGTATATCCTAAGAGACATGTTGATTTATTCATCAGGCAAAGGTAGGACATTTTCGTTCAAATATCAGAAACTAAATTATTTTAGTAGTTTGTCAAACAAAGAAAGCCTTGCTTTCTTGACAACTTTGTTTTCAACAATAAGTATGAAGAAAACCTGATTATTGGGGCCCGGGAGATAGCATGGAGGTAAGGCGTTTGCCTTTCATGCAAAAGGTCATTGGTTCGAATCCCGGTGCCCCATATGGTCCCCCGTGCCTGCCAGGAGCAATTTCTGAGCAAGGAGCCAGGAGTAACTCCTGAACACTGCCGGCTGTGACCCAAAAAAAAAAAAAAAAAAAAAAAGCCTGATTACAAATTGTTGAAAAACAGGCCTTAGGATGGACTTGGATGGAAATGAAGGCCTTTGTCCGCCATCCCAGGCCACGTGACTTCAACACCCATTAGCCATCGGGTCAGCATCTTCAGATGGTTGTGGCAAGCATCAGACTCACTCACACTGGCTTTATAAGAGACATAACATCTTTATTCAGCCCGAGCCATCAGATGTGGCTGCTACCATTTAAGCATGCTATTCTTAGCTAGCCCTGCATCTTCTTTTATCCATGTCACCTCTGACCTACATGCTGGCAGGCATCCAAAAAGCAAAAGGGCCCAAAGGCCAAAGACCTCAATCCTATATACCCTTCCAAGACCCCTCCCAGGAAATGAGCAGGGTCTTGCAGGTAAAGTAAACATAATATCCGGTTCCCAAGGTCTTAGGTAGTTACTTGTACCCTCGGGGTGAATCTATAATAAATATCAGCAAAGAAGATATAGATAAAATTATAATCAACAGATAATTATAAATATACACACGCTACAGTTTTTGTTTATTTTATGGCCCATACCTATCACTGTTTGGACTTACTCGTGGCTCTGGACTCAGAGATTACTCCAAGAAGGACTCAGATTATATGGGGTTCTGGGCAATGAACCTGGATATAAAGCAAGGAGAAAGCTTTAAGTACTGGCAGGTATAACCATGCCTTCCAACTTCCCAAAACAAAAAAAAGTTAGACCCAGAATTTCTTGGATTTTTCCAGTGGTAGCATCCAGGACAGACCTAATTTTATAACTAATATTGAAACTCACTCTTCCCAAGAGCAACCAATTACTGATTTTTCTGTCATACACTAGGAACAATACACTGAAGATACTTTTTTATTTACTAGTCACATTTTTTTGGGGGGCCACACACCTGGTGGTGCTCAAGAGTTATGCCTGGCAGGATTGGAAGACCATATGATATGCTGGGGATTGAACTGGTGTCAGCTACTTGCAAGGCAAAGTCCCTATCTGCTATGCTATCACTCCAATCATACTGTTCACATTTTAAAGGATAAATATTATTATCCTACATCTATAGTAAAAGAATTAAGAACATAATAAAAGTAAATAACTTGGCAAACTTAGAGTTCAATTCTCTCTCTAATCAGAATTCTATCTTCTTCATGTTAAAAACTACTACCAGAAAAATTGAAACCCTCTTCTGGTTATAGAGTCACCTCCTTAACTAGTTTTAATAAAACACCTCTTAACCAGGGAGAAGTTAAATGAGTTATTATTAATTCAGAAAATATTTATTGAGAACCCATTAAGTTTTGAAACATGCATAGTCTTATATTGGGGTAACTTGCAATGTCTTAAAAACTGAAATAATTTTATTCCTCTGTTATTCTGAAAATTTTGCCATAAATTCTGAAAGATTTTGAGTAAAAATTAAGCATATGTTTCTTTGCCTTTTTTTTTTAAATCAGGAATGGGTAACTTTTAAAAGTGCTAATACTCTAGTAGTTGGTGGAGTGTTTGATCATTGTGTGCCTGAAACTTGTACTAACTGTGCTGTAAGTTATAGTGTCTGAATAAAAATCAAAAAATTAATAACATGGAAATGGCTAAACATGTGAAGCAGGTCTCCAATCATAGAAATTCTTCTAGCCCTGGTTTAAAATATCATCCTAGACTTTTCATATTGCTTTTTGCACAACTTATTAAAACATGTTGATTAAAGAAGAAAAAGATCTGTGGATACAAAATAAGTCCAATAATAATCAGTGACTATTCTTTGCTTCATGATCACATACCCGTCCTAATGGTGTTGAGACCATATGTGATGGTGTAATGCAAACAAGCATTTACCATATTTGAAGCATATACCTTAACCTTTGTGCCATATCTCTCCAGTCTCTGAATTATATGGTTTGAACTGTAGGATATTTGGAAGGTCTTTTCAAAGCAATACTAATATCTTCTTTTTAGAAGCTATACCAGGGTTTTCTGTGAGTAATTGTTATTTTTCAATTTTTCCTGAAGTGATAATTCTATAATTTAATTAACATTCTACAAGAAATTAATATTTCTCCTGATAAATCTCCTAGCTAGGAGTACATTGAATATATCACCTTTGAGGCTTGGAGGTTGAGTACATAATATATTATCTTTAAGGCATAGAGATTGCAGGGCTGAATGGAGAAGTGCTGAAAGAAAGAAATTAAACAAAGTATAACTCAGAGAAAATACAAATATTTATTGTACCTTTGCCTGGCTCTATGTCATGCATGACTATGAATCTTTCTCCTTCTAAGAAGTGTAGCACTTCTACTTTTTTAAATTGGCTGTTTAATGCAAAATAGAAAATATTACAGAGCCTGTAGATCCTGATGTCTTGAGTTTTCTGGAATGTGTGTGGGAAGATGCATGCTTATGTGTGCTCCTAT
>PVKC010052151.1:0-10316 GCA_004027635.1 Crocidura indochinensis | reverse complement strand
GAAAACCAAAAAAAAAAAAAAAATGCTAGCATATTTCTTTTTCCTTTTCTTTGAGACACTCATAATCACAGAATAAGTGGCATCTTGAAAGCTTGTGTTGCTTTTATAAACGAGTAGTTTATATAAAATATTAGAATGTTATGTTCATAATCTCTCTAATTTAACTGAAAACAATTAGAAAGATATTTATCTTAAAATTTAGCATATTAATTGCAACATGCTACCCTGGAATAGATCCTAGAAGAAAAAAGAACATTTGTGGAAAACTAGTGAAATAATGATACTAATTCGACAAATGTGCCTTAGCTAGGTAAGAGATTATCATTAGGGGATATTGGATTGAAGAATATGAGTCACTCCTAGCAGGGCTCATGGACCATATGGGATTCTGGGAATAGAATCAGAGTAACTACATGCAAGACAAGTCCCCTGCTCACTGTATTAACTCTTTGGTCCAGGAACTCTGTACTATCTTCTACTACTTGTACTACTACAATCCTATTTTGTATTTCCTATGATTCTTAAATTACTCCCATACAAAAAGTTAATTAAAAAATTTGTCAAGGAGGGCTGGAGCAATAACAAAGTAGGTAGGGTGTTTGCCTTGCACACAGCCGACCCGGGGCCGACCCGGGTTTGATTCCCCAGCATCTCACATGGTACCCTAAGTCTCCAGGAGCAGTTTCTGAGTGCAGAGCCAGAAGTAACTACTGAGGGCCGCCAGGTGTGACCCCAAAACCTAAATAAATATTTAAAAAGAAATTTGACTGGAGTGAAAGTGTAATGGATAGGGTATTTGCCTCAAGAATAACCTCTGAACATTTATGGGTATGATCCCAAACAAATAAAAATTAGCAAGATGACAAACTTACAGTTTCCAGTTTATTACCATGGTTAAGGAAGTCAGTCAAGGTGTGGAGAGGACTACATTAGGAATTATGGGAACAGGTGGTGGAGGAAACAAGGCAAAGAACTGGAAGGCCAATATCAAACAAATGAAAAACTAAGAAAATAGCTTCCTGTGTGTGAAAGTATATATCTTGGGAATAAAAACAACCTTTATCTTGCCAAGTGATTCTCAGCTGCATTAGAGATCCTGAGGCTGTCTGGTTTCAGGGTCTGGTTTTGATACTAGAGTGTAAGGATATGCCCTGTGATGCTGTAGACCACTGGAGCCACCTCAGTGATGTGCATAGACCTCCAGGACCACACTCATCTCCAAAACTCTCTCTCTGCAACATGGCGGAGTTCAAAACCCCCGTCAGTATGGATCTAGCACTATAATTCATGTAATATGCCTGACTATTATGGTATCTCTGGCCTCTTAACAATACAACAATAAAACTTTTTGTTGTTGTTTGTTTGTTTGGGCCACATCCAGTTTTTCTCAGGGGTTATTTCTGGCTGAGCACTTAAGAATTACTCCTGGTAGTGTGCTAGGGGATTATATGGGATTCTAGGGATCAAACCCAGGTCAGTTTCATGCAAGGCAAATGCTCTCTTTCTTCTGTACTGTCACTTTGGCCCTGTTGCATGAACCATTTGATAGGAGTTTAAGTCCTCTAGAGTGAGAATATGGGTATTTACTAAATGCTAATATAAATTTAAAAATGAGATTTAATTTGATTAATTTATTTGGGGGGGTATTCTTGTCCACACCAGCAATGCTCAATAGTTACTCTGGGCTCTGTTCTCAATAATCACTCCTGGCAGTGCTTGGGGGACCATACGGGATGCCAGGATTCAAATCCTGGCAAGCTTCATCCAAGAAAAGCATCTTACCCGCTGTACTATCTCTCCAGAGCTAGAAATGAGATATTAAAAACAAATAGTGTTACAAAAAATATATGCAGTTGAATGAAGTTTTTAGTGCCTCTTCTATGAAACTCCTAGCTATAAAATTGGTAAAACCCAGCTGAGATATGAAGGAAGTTGTATTTCTAGAAAAGCAACCAACTTAGAAATAAATCTGTGATTGTTCAAAGGCCAAGATAATATCCAGGTTTGGAAACAAAACACAAAGTTAAGAAGCATAACTGCAGCCAAACTGCAATAAGTTAGGTAAGGCAGACCCAAAAGCAACTAGATTTGAGTAACTATCAGACTATCTCTTCCAGTTCCAGATTCTCTCTTCATGGATATATACATATGTCACAATTCCACTAGCTCTTATTCTATCCCCCAGGCACTGATGAGTCTTGTATTGGACATGCAGCCCATGCAGGGCCTAAAAGAATATTCTGAATATTCTGAGGTTAACAGGAGATATTGTCAGACATATCCCCGGGGATTCTTAAAGCAGATGTTGTAAGCCTAGAGCAATAGGCAGCCTACTTCTTTGTCGGTATATAAAATGGAGAAAAATAAGGTCATCATACAGGAGACACTGTGCTGATATGTCAGGGAAGCTGGGAAATAGAGAGATCTGAACACATTATTTCTGCCAAGTCATGAAGTTAAATACTCTGTGAACTTCTCTCTCTCCCTTTCATTTTACCTAATTGAATTTAAATTGAATTGTGCCTCTGTACATTTCAACTAAAATATTCTATTTTTTAATAAAAGTGATACGTACTTTGCATAAAAGAAGTCTGGAATATATACATACAGATATAAAAGCGTATGTTTTAGAATAGTATGTTCTAATGCTTCAATTTGGCAATTTCCAATTTTATTCTTTAAATTTTTTGTTTAAATCATTGTGATTTACAAAGTTATTCAGAGATCCATTTTAGATAATCACCAATCCCACCAGCAGTAGGAACCTCCCTCCACTAATGTTTCCAGAATCTATTCCAGGTCACCACCACCCACCCTGGCCTGCCATTATACCAGACCCATTTAAAATTTTGGTTGTTCTCCGACCTTCCGGCCTTCGGCCTCGGGAAGGATCTTTTTCCTTCCTGGGAGCCCAGCCGGGAGGTCCTGTCAGCATGGCCTTTGGCAACCCTCCGCCATGCCAAAGACTGCTTTAAGCAGGCCTAGAAAGGGGTGGGGGACATGAGTCACCCCAGCACCCCCCTACCTCCTTCCTCCGGTACTACAGTGCTTTGCCTGGCCACATGGCTGGGAAAGCCAGCGAGGTGGGTCCCTTGGAAGAGTTTATTAGTTTTCCTAGGCTTTCCCCATTTCCCTACATATCTTTCACAGTAATTTTTTGGATGGAGTCTGAAACTTCAGCAGGCAACGCATCATCGCAAGGTTCCATGCTGTAGGCTTTTTGGCCAAGATAAGATGAAGATGCAGCCTCGGCTTCCCCGCACAGCCTTCTCACTCCTACTTCCCCTTCCCCAGGTTATTCCTGGACACCTGCTCAGGGTCCCAGCAAGTGGGTTCCAGTGAGGTGCAATTTAAAAGAGACCCTAGTCTCCCTTGTTCCTGCAAGGGGCTTGGAGGGGACTGCTGAACTTTCAACTTCCAGCAATTAGGAAGCAAAAGCCTCTCCGGGAATAGGAAGCTTCAGCAGGCAACAAGGGGAGGACATGGCTCCATGCTCTCTTCACTTGTCCAAATCACAGACCAAAGTGGTGTCTCAGAAACACCCCCCCCTCTTGACTATTTCTAAAACATGAAAGGGTCACATGTATCTCCTTTGTATATCTCAGATGTATTCCCTTAACATCTATAACTTTTTTTTTTTAATATGGAACGCTTCACGAATTTGCGTGTCATCCTTGCGCAGGGGCCATGCTAATCTTCTCTGTATCGTTCCAATTTTAGTATATGTGCTGCCGAAGCGAGCACAACATCTATAACTCTTTTCGAGTATCCTCATATAGTGACAATTTTGCCCACTGGATTTGTTGTTTGATTGTTTGATTTTCCCCCTTTGAGATCTGTTTTATAAGCAATACTGGTAGAAGAGTATCTCTGTATATATTTCATGTTTGTACCAAGTTAAGGGGAATGTTGGACTTTATTCGTTGGCCCCCAGATGCACCAACAATATCTTGTGGCATTGCTTCTCTTTTGCATAGGTACATTAAAATGGGAAAATAATACATATGCAAACAAGTTCTTATCTAATAGAGATGGGAACACAAGTTTGGTAATGTAATTAGGCCTTTTACCCTGAACATTGGCATAATGATTTGGTTCAGGTCTCAGAAGAATGGGCTTTGCCCACACACACCTGAACAATGGATGCCATCTATGGAAACAACCACAATTATCTTTAACATTACCAGGATCCAACCCTCTACCAGGGAAGACCTAGCACTGCTTTGGCATAGACTTACTCCAAAGAGTGCTTCCAACACCCAGACGACTCAGCAACAGTCTGCATGCAAGGCAGATCGCTCCGCATTTAATGGTAAGCTGAAACTAGAGGATGCTCCACATCAGCCTGACATCGATGAAAGAAATGCACAGAATCCAGATTCTTTAAATATAAGAATCTGATACCAACAATAGCTAAAGTGTGAAAAAGTTTCACCAGAACCTTGAGAATGACTCGAGTTGATGGACTGGTATGCCTGGAACCCAGAGTCTGATCAGGTCAAGGACTTTTTTTCCATTTTCCCCATTTTTCTGGACCTATGCAAACAATGGCGATTGCCACTATCACACTTTTACTATATTTTTTTACTCTTATCCTTTAAGGAAAAAAAATACAACTTACTGAACTTAAAAACAAATAACTGTAGTAGAATGTCTGTCTTCAATACAGGCAGGGGATGGGAAGCGGGGAGGGGGTAATGTTACACTGGTGAAGGGTGTTCTGGTTATGACAGTAACCCAAATATGATCATGTTACTTAAATGAAAAAGATATTAAAAATATTTTGGTTGTTAAAGTTTGAGTCTCATGTTTTTGTTTTTGTTTTTGGTCACATCTGGCTGTGCTCGGGGTTTACTCCTGTTTCTGCGCTCACATCACAAAAAATGAAAACAGGCAGTGCTGGCAGGGATGTGGAGAGAAAGGAACTCCTATTTACTGCTGGTGGGAATGCTGTCTAGTCCAATATTTATGAAAAGCAATATGTATTTCCTCCAAAACCTGGAAATTGAGCTCCCATATGATCCAACTATACCACTCCTAAGGATATATATATGTATATATATATATATATATATATATATACTTTAGGAATACAAAAATACAATACAAAAATCCCTTCCTCACACCTATATTCTTTGCCACACTATTTACAATAGCCACACTCCAGAAACAACCAAGATGCCCTTCAACAGACGAATGGCTAAAGAAACTGTGGTATATATACACAATGGAATATTATGCAGCCATCAGGAGAGATGAAGTCGTGAAATTTTCCTATACAAGAATGTACATGGAATCTATTATGTTGAGTGAAATAAGTCAGAGGGAGAGAGATATACACAGAATAGTCTCACTCATCTATGGGTTTTAAGAAAAATAAAAGACATTTTTGCAATAATCCTCAGAGACAAAGAGAGGAGAGTTGGAAGGTCCAGCTTACGACATGAAGCTCACCACAAAGAGTGATGAGTGCAGTTAGAGAAATAACTACACTGAAAATTATCATAACAATGTGAATGCATGAGGGAAGTGGAAAGTCTGTCTAGAGTACAGATGGGGGTGGGGTGGGGAGGAGGGAGATTTAGGACATTGGTGGTGGGAATGTTGCACTGGTGAAGGGGGGTGTTCTTTACATGCCTGAAATCCAACTACAATCATATTTGTAGTCAAGGTATTTAAATAGAAATCTTAATAAATAAATAAAGAGTGGGTGTTGGACCTTATCAAATGCTTTCTCTGCATCTATTGATATGATCATGTGATATTTATTTTTCTTGTTGTTGATGTTGTGTATTATGTTGATAGATTTACTGATGTTAAATCATCCTTGCATTCCTGGTATGAAACCTACTTGATCATAGTGAATGATCTTCTTGATGAGGCATTGGATCCTATTTGCCAGGATTTTGTTGACGATCTTTGCATCTGTGTTCATTAGGGATATTGGTCTGTAATTTTCTTTTTTGGCAGCATCTCTGTCTGTTAAGGAGACTATTGACAGAGAAAGATGTTGTGCTGTTATATTGTGTAGGGTTATTGTTGTTGTTACAATTGGGTGTTTGGGTTTTGTAGTTAATCTGAGTAGATCATTTAGAGTTCAGTTTGGTTAGCACAAATGAAAATGCTTTTAGTCCTTCCTCCCGTGTAAATGAGAATTTTGCCAGGTAGTGAACTGTAGGTTGGAAGTTTCTTTCATTCAGTAGTTTAAATATGTCATATCTCTTGTCTTTGTTCATTATATACCCTACATTTCCTTCCATTCTTTTGGCTCTTTTCTTTTTTTATTTCTTTATTAATGCTGTCTTAGATTTATCTTCAAATTCATCTATACAGTTTCCCCCCGTACAATTCTACTACTATGGCTTGATAACATATTCCTTAACTCCTTCAATTCCATTTGTATTTCTCTCATCTTCTTTGATGTTGGTTGTGTCTTCAGAACTAGCATCTTCAGTCACAAGGTGTTGTGGAGTTCTGCATTATTTTCCCATTGTGACCTTTACAGTGTAATATATTATGCATTGTGGTGAGGCTCCTTAAGTAGAAGAAATGTATGCTACAGAGTGAAGCAGAACAGCCAGGATCTCAGCTGAGCTCACACACCTTGGTTCAATTCAAAATGGTGCTCTTTTAGGCCAAACTGTCCACGTTTCATCACAGTCAGTTTTTTTTTCCTCCTGGCTATGCTCTTGATTTGACTCACACACTTCAGTTCAATTCAAAACTGAAAGAGTTCTACTAAATGTTGGTTTCATTTCTCATCTATTGATAGCTTAAATTTTTTGGGGGGTCACACCCAGCAGCGCTCAGGGGTCACTCCTGGCTCTACACTCAGAAATCGTTCTTGGCAGGCACAGAGGACCATATGGGTTGCCAGGATTTGAACCACCGTCCTTCTGCATGCAAGGCAAATGCCCTTACCTCCATGTTATCTTTCCAGCCCCCATAGCTTAATTTTGCTGGCTAGTGCCTCCTTGATTTCTGTGTCTAATGCATTGAAGTGTTGATTTTAGGTCCTCATTTACCAGGTTCAGGCATTTGGATGAGCTTAGAGATTTGCCTAGTTTTTTCTCTCTATCTGCAACTGCAGTTGACCTCCTTAGCTTCCCCATTATTCTTTGCATGTTGTGAGTTTTAATGGTGGAGTTTCAAGTTCCCTCTTACTTAAGTGATCTCATTGGTTGCAGAACAGTTGCACTGATGAAGGGGAGGTATACATTTTATGACTGAAACCCAACTATGAACATGTTTGAAACCATGGTGCTTAAATAAAGATATTAACAATAAAAAATAGAAAGTGATCTATTGAACTGATTCTATAGAAGGTAGCTACTAATAGTCTGATTTTCAGGTTGTTTTCCTAAACATGCATGGTTATTTTAATATGTTGAAAGTCTGTCATCTAATTATAGTTTGGTCTACTGAGTTTTAAGGGTGGATACTATCTAAGAGAAATAAGTGCTAGAGTCCATATCTCTGAAAATATATAAATTTGGATGTATTTTGTCCGTGCAGTTTTGGTAGCAGAGGGCAGACCAATGTCAGGCTTGGTGATTTTATGAGCCTTCAGAAAAGGGAAGCAGCATAGCTACTCGATCATGCTGGTGAGCTGAGCCATGCAGATTTAGGTCTAGAAAGTCAAATTCCTCCCCAAGAATAATGCACCTGGGATTGGAGAGCTGAGTGATTTCAAAACTGACAGCTTTCTGGGTCTTGGCCTTCAAAAAAAAGGAACAGTGTGGCTATTGGGTCATGTTTGGGGCCAATTTTCAGTTTTTTGAATATTTCAAATGCTGGACTGGAAAATTAGCACAGAGTGTAAGAGACATGCCTTGCATTTGGTGGACCCAGTTTGATTTCTGTTTACTCATATTGTCTACCAAGTCACACAAGTACTGGTCCCTGGGGTCAGAGATTGAAACAAGCCCCAAGAATACCTCCTCTCCATATACACACACAAAGTGATGGGAGTCCTGAAGAAATAATAAATGGTGAGTTGATGAAAAGTTCAGATTGCTGGAATCCACTATCAGAATATATGCATATGTAATATATATAACTTTTAACAGCCCTATGAGTAAGATTGATATGATGACAATGTTTCAATGTTTTTAAAACTAAAAAAGGGGAAGTGTGAGGTAAATAGAGGTCTTTGTAATAGTTCTCATTTGTATTTGTTCTCATTGCCTGCTTTATCCCCTCCGCCTGGGGGGAGGGATGCTGTTTGGAGCTGAATGACATGGGAATAGCTGAGAGAGAGCTTTTATTCCTGCAGGCTTGGGGTTCCTGGTGACCTGTGTGAGTTTCTTGCCTTTTATAACCTTCATATCTGTGTGGATTATTTATTGAGGACTACTACAACTGGAACAGCTTCCCCTGTCCTTTCTGGATAGTGGATATGAAATTTCCATTTCCCTTTTGGGAACTGTGAAACAATCAAACCCTAGCCCAACATCTAGGCAACCAAACACTTAAGACAATCTCATTTCATTTCATACCCGGTGACAAAATTATGAAAAAAAAATTTCTCTCTTTTTTTTTTTTTTTTTGGTTTTTGGGTCACACCCGGCAGTTCTCAGGGGTTACTCCTGGCTCCATGCTCAGAAATTGCTCCTGGCAGGCACGGGGGACCATATGGGGCACCGGGATTCGAACCGATGACCTTTTTTTGCATGAAAGGCAAACGCCTTACCTTCCATGCTATCTCCTGGGCCCGAAAAAAAAAATTTCTTAAAGTACTCGGGGCCGGGTGGTGGCGCTGGAGGTAAGGTGCCTGCCTTACCGCGCTAGCCTTGGACGACCACAGTTCGATCCCCTGTGCCCCATATGGTCCCCCAGGCCAGGGGTGACTTCTGAGCGCACAGCCAGGAGTAATCCCTGAGCGTCACTGGGTGTGGCCCAAAAACAAAAAAACAAACAAAAAAAAATTTCTTAAAGCACAGTTCCCCAAACTTCTCAGCATAATCTGCAGATATACAAAGTACTAATTCATTTAATTTATTTTTTATTTTTTATGGTTAGAATATTTTATTTTATTTTTCTCCTTTTATTTAAACACCATAGTTACAAAGTTGTTCATGATTGGATTTCAGTCTTACAATGTATATCCCTTCACTAGTGTACATTTCTCACTACCAATGTTCTCAGTTTCCTTCCCCCTCCTGCCCTGCCAGCCTCTGGAACAGGCATTTTACTCCTCCTCCTCCTCCTCCTCTCTCTCTCTCTCTCTCTCTCTCTCTCTCTCTCTCTCTCTCTCTCTCCCTTTCTCTCTCTCTTTCTTCCTCTCTCTCTCTTAAGAAGAATTAAAAAAAGAGAGCATCATAAATGACAACATACATTTGCTGATCTGAAATATAGGTTTCATCAGGCATACAGGATAAAAAGAAGAAAAGTTGGGAAAATGCCTCAATTGTTGTGAAAAATAATAGATATTTGAAAATTATCTGGTTACTTAGTCATCATTTCTTTTTCTAAATGAACCCTACTATTTACTGTGGAAATTGAATATTCTCCCACTTTCTCATTAACCAAATGGCAAAATGAAGTCCTCTTCTGGTATAGAAGCCAAAGAAGTATTTGTAGTCCCTCCACCCCCATTTTTATTTCACCTCCCTGGTGAAAGTCAAGGGGTGAACAATTCCACCATTTGCACTCTCTATTCTAGAACCTATTCAATCCCCAGAATTTAAAAAATGTTTTGTTGTGGATAAATAAAAAATACACAATATAGAGGAAGTATTATCACAGATCTCTATGAATTTAAATTCATTTTCAACAATGATCAGTTTATGACCAATCTATTTTATAAATACTTATATGTTTCTCTTAATGTCCAGAATTGTAAAATTATTATAACTTTAATTATTAGTATGTGTCGAGTCACGCAACCCTGTAGGGCCCAGCAGTGGGTGCTCCCTGGTGGGTTAAGGGCCTAACTCGGCCTGCAGTTGTAGCAAGATTGAGTTCTGGACCCACCTTGGGCCTGGGGAATTCGTGGGGTTATGCTGGGGTACAGACATGGTTCCAAGTGCAGCACCATGGATTTGAAACTTGTCATCATCCCCAGCCCGACTGGACCACTACCAGGTACCAACACTCATCTGTTACTGAAAAACATACCATAAGAAAGCAGCTATCAAGAGCCCCCCCCTTTTTTTTAAGAAATGTGGGAGGTCACCCTTGTGATCACTGATCTCAAGTCCTGGTTGGTCTCCATAGTACAGGTGCATTAAGAAAATAATGGTTGCAAAGTTTTTCTAGTAATCAATTGCACTGAAACTCAGTAGTTAGCCAAATTTTGGTGTTAAGGGAGAATC
>PVKC010052150.1:0-10324 GCA_004027635.1 Crocidura indochinensis | reverse complement strand
TATATATATGTACATATATATGTATATATGTATATGTACATATATATATGTATGGTTTTTGGTCCACATCCTGTGACACTCAGGGGTCACTCCTGGCTATGCACTCAGAAATCGCTTCTGGCTTGGAGGACCATATGGGATGCTGGGGATCAAACCAAGGTCCATCCTGAGTCAGCTGCATGCAAGGCAAATGCCTTACCACAGCACCACTGCTCCTACCCTTTAACAACCAATATTTTTTTATAACATTGTGACCTAGCTTTATTCACAGGCCACATTTATACACTCAATGTAGTTACTAACTGGTGGAAAGCCAGTCACACAATCATGGAATAGTTTTGTCCTGAAACTAATGCTTTCAACCCAAAATGAGCTCTGTATATAGGGCCTACTTAAGAGGAAAAAGGAAAATCTTTGCAGCAGAGATCTGACCACCTGCTCTTTGAGGACATGGAGAGTATCAATTTATAATAACCTATGCGATCTTGGAGAAGTCGGAGATAACCAATACAGGAATATAATGATAGGTAGAAGCATACAATTATTGTTCTCCAGCCTTATTTTCTCACTACTGTAGTTCCTGAAACAACTGGACCTTCCTGGATTATTGTCTACATAAAAATAAACTGAGTTGTGGGGCCCGGGAGATAGCATGGAGGTAAGGCGTTTGCCTTTCATGCAAAAGGTCATCGGTTTGAATCCCGGTGCCCCATATGGTCCCCTGTGCCTGCCAGGAGCAATTTCTGAGCATGGAGTCAGGAGTAACCCCTGAGCACTGCTGGGTGTGACCCAAAAACCAAATAAATAAATAAATAAATAAATAAATAAATAAATAAATAAATAAATAAACTGAGTTGAATTGAATTGAAATAGACTGCTACTACAGAACACAAATCATCATAAGTTATAAGCATTAGACAACCTGGAGGAAGTTATTAAGATATTACATAACCGTGGAAAATTGTATTCAACTTCACATTTAATAAATGCATTGTTTCCAGCACACAGAAATTTGCATAACAGAAAAGCCAGTTTCAAACTATTAAGGGAGAACAGCAACAGTGATGTGATATGAAATAAATGCCCAGATGTTGACCATTTCAACATATGGTTGTCAGCCATAGGATCTCAGAAGAGCCACTATGTCTCCAAGCATGGTGCCCCTATGCTAAGCAGCAGGAAGGGAAGGAGAAAAGATGTGCACTTACTACACAATCTTGCCAGATCCTCACCCTCCTTCAATTTCTCTAGAAGCACTCCAAAAGCATCTCAACTAAGAGGTCCTTGAGTGGTCTCTTGAGGTCTCTTGAGGTCTTCACTTCACTGTGGGGTGTAACATGAACATGGCAGAACCAAACAGAGAACAGAATGTGCAGAGGCAGCAAGCATCATATGCCTCTATACAGTGGGTACTATAATGGCATCCAGTTGTTTTTCTCTACATAAAAACTGGATTTCTACAGGCACTCATTGCTTCTCCAAAGATTTAGAAACTCAAATTGCCAACTTGAACACACTCCAGAATGACTTCACCTCACTAATAGCTAACTGGTGAGCCTTTTTCTTTCCTCTAACAATCCTTACCCCAGTACAGAATAAATTTGGCTGTTATATACTATGCTTCACTAAGTATAGCTTTGCATATACCTTTTTGACTTAGTGTTTTTGTGTTCTTTTGGATAGATCCCTAGAAATGGACTTTCTGGATCATACTCAACTGTTCAATGATGGGCATGTGAGTAAAGAAGCTGTGATCTAAATACACAATGAAATACCACTCAGCTACAAAAAAATTAATAAATAAGTAAAAAGATGCCTTTTGAAACAACAAAGAGGGAACAGTTGGGGATTGAAATAAAATCAAGCAAAGTGAAATCCATCAAAACCTGGAAGAAAATACTAGATAATTTCTCTCATGTAAGATACAGAGAACTAAAGCAGGGGAACCAATAAAGTCAAAGGAAAGTCAGTCTTTGTACAAGGGGGAGAGAGGAGTTTCTCCTGAACTACAGTGGAGAGCTATAGGGACTATGCAGGGAGCTGTAGGTGTAGTACTAGATATTGTGAAGATGTATGCAAAATATTCTCCAAATATATGCAAAAATAGTTTATCAAAACGTTTAGTCATTATAAAAAGGGGTAAATAAAATAATTCTTCCAATGAATAAGATCAGATTTAACTGGAAGAGAAAAAAATCATGAAAAGACTTGGGAAAGTTATTGTACAAAGTTAGTGAGAAGGAATAGGAATAAAAAAATTTGGGATCATTGCCTTCTAGATTCAGAATAGTTCATTTAGGAGTCATGAGGTCCAAAATCCCACAATGAGGTACATAGTGAAATAGAAGTGAACATTTACCATTCAGCAACCTGACCAAGAACAGACATCTTAAGTTAGTTGCAACTACACTCTGACTCCAAAGTTCAAATAATAACAAACAACACACCTACTTAGAGTTGTTACTCAGGATAAAATTCTATTTTTAGAACTGTTAGTAAGGACAAAATTCTATTTTTCAATATTGTTCATCAACTACCACACTGGATTACTGCCAAAAAGTCAAGCAAGGCTACATGAAAACTTGCTCTTGTAATTAAAATATGTATAACAAAGTCAAACAAAAAATAATAATGATCAAAATGGTAGCCTAAATGCTTCAGGCAAAAGAATAAGTTATATGTTAGCTTTCCAAATTTTGCTGTCTCTACCTCCAAGACTGGCAGAGCAGTCATGAAAATATTTCTCTGTAAGCTAATGAAACTCAATTGCTGATGGACACCACCTATTCTGCACTCTCTTGTCACAGTTTGCTAGAAGTCTTTTTGAAATCAAGAAACAGGGCTCATGAACTAGGAATAAGGATCACTTAGAGGCTTGTTGTTCAACTAAATATTTATGAGACAGATGTCATCATAAAATTGAAGTGGCAATATCCTTTTTAATTTTTGATGGCATAGACACATACCACATGAAAATGCCTTTGAGAGGGCATATCATGTGAGGTGGCAAATGTGGAATACTACATTCCTCAGGAGTATAGTTATGAAAGAAACACTCAGTATGGATGGTGTTTTATTCATCTAGTTTCCTTGAGACTTCTGATATATTTCCCCCAACAAAGAATCCGACAAATCTTTCCTGAGACAAATCAATAATCAGCTTGAAAAGGGCACATTATTCTGCCTAGATTTAAAAAATAAGATGTTTCTTTGCATTTCTTGAACCTTCTCTGACCATAGACAGAATTACTTCTTCAAAAACAGGCAAAAAGCCCTTTCTTTCCTGTACTGAGTCTAGAAATCTGAAATAATCCTCTTACACACACCTTCCTGGTCAAATGCCTGACTGTGTTTAATGAGATGGAAAAATTAAGGAATAGATTCAGTTAGAAGGCTCTTCTTAGTACTCTAGTCTTTCTTTCTTTCTTTCTTCTTTCTGTTCAGATATTAAGAGGTAGTATCCATCTTGCCACCACAAGACAAAAGCCACTAGACATGAGTAGATAGAGATTTAACAAGAAAAAGAGAGAACTGAATTCTTGGTATCACTATAAATCTATCATTATAAGGGCATATAAGAAATACATAAAGAAATATAGGAAACTTGATTGATAGTGGTTAAAACTTAAGATGCAGCAGATTTTTCTTTTAACTTGTATGTTCAACAATTCTACTAATATAAACCAGATGGAAGCAAATGACAGCTGTATTCATTGAACATCAGGTTATAACTTCAATGCAATTTAAAAAGTTATTTAGAAATATCTCTTCAAAAATGTATATTAACCTAAATTGCCATTTGCAGGGACTTATAAAACAAGGTAGCCCTCATTTTTATTTTAGGATAGTAAAATACATAAGGAATTTCAAATAAATCCTTGTCATATTTTTATCAAAATTTCAAATTAAATCAAGAATACATAGTGGTGGCTTGAATGTAAATTCAAAATAAGTTTCCTTATAGTCTCTTGATACTAGTCTATATCTACTTCTTCATTCGTTCTTTAGAACATTTCTGGAAAGTTAGTATATTTAGGTGTACATGGAAAAAACATTCTAGCTATTTTTTTTAATTTTGGATATTTGAGCCACATCTGGCTAATCTGACCTTATTCTTATTCATATTCTTATCTTCAGTCAGGAATTACTTCTTTTAGTTCTCCGGGGAACAGATACAGTGCCAGGATCAAATCTGGGTTGGCTATAGCAAGCAAATGTCTTATCTCCTGTACTCTGACATTTACCCTAAAAGTATACAAGGAAAATGACAAATCAAGACACATTTATGAAGACTTACAAGTAAACATTTTTTACATTTACCATTAAAAATGACAGGCACATCTGATGCAGAAAGGGGACACATTGCAAGCTTATTTTATGAAAAAATTCTGTATCTTATTCAGCTTATTTAAAATTTTTCTTTGTAACAAATATGTAGTAAAAGTAAAATAAGAGAATACATGCCACCTTATCTATTAAAGTAAATAACTGCTTTATAAGAGCTTCCTAACCATTGCTACCTCTGCTCTCAGTCATTCTGGTGAAGAACAATCTCCAATTAAATTCTTAGAATATGTTTTAGACTTTTAACTTTGACAACTCATATGATTAACAGCTGGTAAGTACAGTACAATGGATTCCATTTGGGAAGTTCACTTTTCATTTATATCTGCCTAAGCAGAAGGCAAATGTCATATTTAAATATATTTAAAGCAATTTTGTTAGACTTTGATCTCGGTGTTGAGCTGTTTTATTACAATTTTTCAGAAACACTTTAATAACTAAATGAATTAGAAATGACTTCTTTATTAAGGACCCAATATGTATTTCTTTAGACATTAGAGTTATCGATTCAAATACTCTTGAGAGCCTCATTAAGTTTATATTACCCTAAATTCATTTCTAGTAGTCAAAAATTATTTGGAAAGGGAAGAAAGAGCAGGCATTTCTTTCCAAAGAAAGACCATATTAAATTATATAGGTGAGATTGCATTTTAGCATTCTTCTTAAAATTACTGAATAGAGTTCACTCTCCAACATATATACTAAATGCATAGAGAGAAAACTAAAATTCATTAAATATCTAAGAACACAAGAAACACAAGATGGGTTTCAATAAAAGCTTCCAGTATTAGATCAGTGAAACGATCCCATGGGCTGCAGAGTATACCTTGCATGCAAAGAGTCCTGAGTTCAACACCTGATTCTGAATGAGCTCCCAAACTCTTGACTGGGAACAGTGCTAGTGTTCTCTATCATAGTCAGGAAGACTCCCTCCACAAACAACAACAAAGGAACAAATATATATAATTAGATATCAGTTTATTTTGTTATATGTCTATATATATTTTATTTACACACATATACCTATACAATTGTGCCACTATCAAACGAAAGAGCTCCTGACTTTTGTCATCAGTTACTTCCAGTTTCCTTGAGTGTGAGTGGGATTGAATCTTCCATAAGCACAGCATGTTCTTTACTATATATTTATTACATATTTATGACTGAAGCCCTGGAACATTTCAAGTGCCCATAGAGGTGGTCCCGGAGTTTGACTCTCCGGGACTCAGACAGAAGTTGACTAAAAAACAAAGCCACAGATGCCGCCCTCTCAGTAAGCCTGATCTGCAGATAGTTTTCCTGTTATTTAGGTCTCATAGGGCACTGCTGCAAGGACATGGTCTGATGCACTTTTCTGAAACTCCACATTAGTTTCCACTCATTTCTCCTATCAGCATTTCGCCCCAGTCTCTGTCCTCCTTGGACCAAAGAACTCTACCAGGAGTGCAATATGACTGCTCTTTTTAAATGGGAAATATATCAGGAATGCAGCAAAGGAGTTTTTTTACAACATGTCAATTGTATACAGGGCAGATATTTTTCCAAATAGGTAGGGCTAAAGTTGTGTATAAGGGGGAAGACTTTATATAAAAAGGACAAGTTTGTCCATCACTCATTATCATTCCTATATAAGAAGCAATTGGCATGAAGTAAAACAAAAAGCTTCCCATCTCTTTTGGTTGGTCTCCACTTAGTTACACTATAATCAGACTCCAAATGCACATTGACCAATTCTGGGGTGTTTCCAGTGACACTTTTCTGCCTTGAGATGATACAACATGCTTGGGGGTTGACTTCCTAGAAAATCAATACCAAAGGGGAGAAGGAAGAATGTGGATAAGACGTCTGTCAAAAAAGCAGTGTCTCTACGAGTGAATATATTGTGTTTTTCCAAACCAACTGAGTCTTACACAAGCAATGAATGTTCTCTGCTCAAAATATTTAACTGAAGCACCCTGCCCTCTTCCTTATCTTAAGAGGAAAGTAATTGAATTCTAGACTTTCCCTGCCATGCCCCCTCTGTCTATAATTATTTTTCTATATTGCCTTTTTACACTAGCCTATCAATAACCTATTTATTTACTCCTAAAATAAGGTCATGTAAACACCTGTAACTTTATAGAATATATAAATAACAATATCTTCTAAAACACATAAAATTTGGAGCCAGAACAATAATACACTGGTTCCTGAGCACTGTCAGGATAATAGATCAAAAGTAAGCACTGAGCATGCCACCAAGTGTGTCCCCAATTTTTTGAATGTTAAAATAAAAATATAAAGTATATATAATTTGTATATTTGGAAGCATTAATCTAAAATTTAGGGGGGGCTTTCCTCCTTTCCCTCATTTCATTGAGCAAGAAATACTTTATTCCCTAAAATTAGACAATTTTTTCAGATATTTAGAACATTGGCAAAAATGCTCTATGCTGTTATCTAAGTTATTATTTAGCTTTTGTAGATTCATTGGTAGAACTTAATGTTTTGTACTATGATGGATCAAATTCAATAATTTTATTCTTTCAACCAGATTAGCCCCTAAGACTTTATTTCTTCAGCATAAATTTGAGCTTATGAAACAACAAAATTTTAAGTTACAAGATATGCTAAAGAATGGGTAGAAAATATCTTTACTAGTTATGTGTGGGTTTGTGAACATCCAGGAAAATTCCTTTGCCTCCCCAAAGTAAATCTTTGAAATAAAAGAGCAGTACTTATTTTGGTAGCAAAATCAGTATTGACTTTATAATAGATTCAGATTTCTGGTGCTAGGATAAAATTTACTCCATTTATTAGGCCCAAACAAAAATTTCTGGCTTAGAGCTCTTTCCCTCAACAAAAATATCATGTGCTTCAATTAATAAAATCTACATTGCAGAGTAGTAAATTGGGTTGCCCAAGGTTACTAACACACTGGAATTTCAACCAAGACCGCTGAATTGCTACTCCAGGTGGTCTTGCATTTTAAGGAGCTCTTTAATGTATCAGTTGTCTTTCTATTTCAGTTTCTATTTAAAACAGCCCTGTCACAAATGCAAGAAAAAATAGAATGTATGTTTTGCAGAAAGAGTAACAAAGATAGAAAGAGGAAAGTTTAACCCCTTACTGACTATAACATGTTACTTGGCATAAGCAATTCAATTTTGCAATATCTTTTAAAAATAATATTTATCAAGTTCTTTATTAATTAAGAAAGTGATTCTTGGGGTCAAAGATACAGTTCAAAGGGCTTTGTATGGATGAGGCCCTAGCTTTTTTTCTCTAGCACCCTCAGACCCTGAGAAATTCTGCATATAGCTTTCGTGTTCCCACAAGACCTTCACCTTCAAACTTGGAGAGCAGGATCTTATATATTGCCATAAATTGTCTCTGAGACTCCCACATAATTTTTGGCAGCCCCCACTCCCAAAACGCAAACATACAAAGTAACTCTATTTTTATAATATAACAATAAATCACGTAAGAAATTTAAGACGAAAATAAGACATAAACACTCCATTCTCTTTTTTTGTTGTTGTTGTTGCTGTTATTATTTAAACTATTGTGATCTGCACTGTTTCTCAGTTACATTTTATACATGGTGTTTCAGCAGCAATTCACCACCTTTGTCAGCCTCACTCCACCAACACTGCCAAATACATTCCACACCTCTCTCCTGCTCCAACCTGCCATCATAACAAGCATCACTTTAAGTTTGGATGTTAAAGTTTGGGTCTCATGATTTCATTATTGTTGAATCCATGGTTTGGATATTTAGTTCTTTCCTTTTTTATTTTATTTTTTTGTTTTTATTTTTTGGGTCACACCTGGAAGTACTCAGGATTTACTCTGTGCTCAAAAGTTGACCTGAAAGGCAGGGTCAGGAGACTACATGGGATGCCCAGAATCAAACTGGTTTCCTTCTGGGGTTGGCTGCATGCAAGGCAAACACCCTCCCACTGTGTTATTGCTCTGGTCCTCTTTCCTTTTATTTATTTATTTTTTTTTTGGTTTTTGGGTCACACCCGGCAGTGCTCAGGGGTTACTCCTGGCTCCATGCTCAGAAATTGCTCCTGGCAGGCACGGGGGACCATATGGGGCACCGGGATTCGAACCGATGACCTTTTGCATGAAAGGCAAATGCCTTACCGCCATGCTATCTCCCGGGCCCCTCTTTCCTTTTTTAATACCATCATTGCAATTGTGTCCCTTGGCCTCTGCTCCCATTATTTCACATCTGTCTTTTTGCTCCTTCACTCAATTTCTTAAATTCTCCTCACTATATTCTCAAATTAAGAGTCTTCTAGACAACTCCCACTTAAAACATTGCATTCCCTCATACAGCTGTTCTAAATACCACATAAAAGTAAATCATCCTGTATTTATCCTTCTTCTAGCTTACTTCATGTAACATGGTATCTTCCAGTTTCACACATGCTCCAGTAAATTGCATGACTGCATCATTCCTTGTAGCTATGTATTTTTTCCATTGCAAGTATGTACCACAGCTTCAACTCAACCCAACAACAACTCAATTGTTGTTGGGCATCTGGGCTGATTTCAACTCCTAGTATTGTACTTCTACAATAGATTATCAGAAATATATATATTTGACTATATATATTTGACCATATATACATATACATTTTTTTGAAAACCTCTGGTGAACATTAAGAAACTTTACATTAGAGCTAACATTCCAATGGACACCTTCAGCTTTGTCATGAACATGCTTAACTCTTTGTCACTTCCACAATAATTTTGCATATGTAAATAGTCACTTATGTTTTTCTTTAATGAGTCAATGACCACATTCTCTGTACATTGCTCAATTTAGATATTTTCACTCACCTTGAGGGAGAACAAAACCCAGAAATGGAAACACAGTTTTTATGTCACTTTACTTTAAACCACATTTACCTTCAAATACAAAAGAAGAGAATAATTTATTCAAGAGATACTCTTAAGGAAGCAAGTTCATGGAAGGTGGCAAAGAGTTACTCTGCTTATCAAGATATTCAGTTTTGCATGCATTAAAGTGCAAATGTGCTCATTTACTATCTCCAAGTCTCTTTCTTTTCAAGATGAAAAGAGATAGTTGGCACACAGTTAAAGTTCTGGTGATTATTCATATTCCCTTACCAAATTATAGTTTGTATTTAAACTTATTTACATTTAACAGTTACGGACAGAATTCAGAAAGTGAAAATCAATTTATTCATCATTAAATTTATAACCACAAAGAGTAAATCAAATTTGGAATAATTCTTCATTAACTAAATTATACATGTCTCTAACTTCTTAAAAAAAACACTTTTCTATTCAGCATAAAAAAAGCCTCTTCCATAAAAGTTAAAATATAATTTTGTCTTTTGAAGTTATATGCCTTTTCCTTAATTATTTGGAGAAAAGAACTCAATATTTCCATCTTATTTTTCTACTGCCTTTTTTAACACAAAAATAGATTGTGGTCTCTGTAGATAAATAACATCTTATCTATGGGAACAACTAATTTGAATTCTGCAACCTTCTATAAAAAATAGAAATAAAAAGGTAGTAGAATATTTTCCAAATACTAAAAACTGTACTTAGCCAGAAATGTATATATCAGTACATATATAATTTTTATTTTATATAATATCTTTATTTAAACATCTTGATTACAAATATGATGGTGATTAGGTTTCAGCCATGTAAAGAATATACCCCTTCAGCAGTGCAACATTCCCACCATCAATGTCCCAAATTTCCTTCCATCCTACCCCACCCCACCTGTACTCTAGACAGGCTTTCCAGTTCCCTCATTCATTCACATGGTTATGGTAGTTTTCAGTGTAGTTATTTCTATGACTGCACTCACCACTCTTTGTGGTGAGCTTCATGAAGTGAGCTGGAAGTTACAGCCCTCCTCTCTTTGTCTTTGAAGATTGCTGCAAAAATGACTTATTTTTCTTAAAACCCATAGATGAGTGAGACTATTCTGCATCTATCTCTCTCC
>PVKC010052149.1:0-10306 GCA_004027635.1 Crocidura indochinensis | reverse complement strand
GTTCCAGTTGGGATTTGTTTCCTGTGGTTGTTGTGGTGAGGTATATCATTTCTACGATTGTGATCCAGGGTTCAAGGCTGGACGGTTGGTTTCTGCTCACCTGTGGTCTAAGTCGAGTCCACGTGACATATTTACAGGTAGGAGATACCCCTGTATTGTAAACAAGTATGAGTTCTTATCCCTAGTGGATAAGAGCTCACACTGAGCACTTTTTTGGGGGGGAGGGGAGGCACACCGGGCAGTGCTCAGGGATTACTCCTGACTGTCAGCTCAGAAAGGGCTCCTGGTAGGCACGGGGGACCATATGGGACACCGGGATTCGAACCAACCACCTTTGGTCCTGGATCGACTGCTTGCAAGGCAAATGTCGCTGTGCTATCTCCCCGGGCCCCACTGAGCACTTTTTATACTGTTTTCCGTAGGGGTTGAGCCAGACAACATTCATACTAGTAGTGAATGAGAGGTTTTTTTTTTTTCACCACACCTCCATCAGAACAGATTATTTTACTATTTTTGATATGTACCATCCTCACTGGTGTGAGATGATATCTCATTGTTGTCTTGATTTAAATTTCCCTAATAATAAATGATGCTGAGCCCTTTTTTTTTCATGTACCTACTGACAATCCTCTGAAAAGTGTCTGTTCATTTACTTTCCTAAATTTTTGAATAAGGTTTTTGAATATGTTGTTGATCTTCGTTAGTACTTTTTATATTCTAGATATTAAGCCCTTATTTATCTGAAGTGCTGAATGAGAGTACTTGTCCCTCCTTCCATTCAGATAGCTGTCTTTTAGTTTTAGCCCTCTTTTTGTTTGTTTTGTTTTGGGGCCACACCAGGTGATACTCAGGGATTACTCCTGACTTGGGGGAGCATATGGGATGCTGGGGATTGAACCCAGATCTGTCCTGGAACAGCCACATGCAAGGCAAATGCCCTACAGCTGTGCTATCACTGCAGCCCCTAGCCCATATCTCTTTTGCCATGCAGAAACTCTTTCATTTAATGCAGTCTCATCTATTTATTTTTAATTTTTGTTGTCTATGCCAATGGTATCAGATTGTTGAAGATGCCTTTGAGGTCCAAATAAATCTTGAAGAATTCTGCCTATATTTTCCTCAATGTACTTTATAGTTTCTGGTTAGATCTCTAGGTCTTTGATCCACTTTTAGTCTTGGAAATCTGTGATTCTTAAAGAGTAGCTCAGGAATTTGGGGGTTTTTGAAACCATTTCATGAATCTATTCAGTCAAAAAATTTTATAAACATTCTAAGGTACCTTTTCTACGTAACTCTCCGTCACTCCATCACAAATGTTATATGAAGTTATATGTTATATGAAGTTAAATGTTATATGAAGTTAGATGTTATATGTGTCACTCCATCATAAATGTTATCTGAAGGTTTTATATGAAGAAATGTTATATATGGGGCCAGAGAGATAGCATGGAGGTAAGGCGTTTCCCTTTCATGCAGAAGGTCATCGGTTCAAATTCTGGCATCCCATATGATCCCCTGAGCCTGCCAGGAGCAATTGCTGAGCATGAAGCCATGAGTAACCCCTGAGTGCTGCTGTGTGTGACCCACCCCCCCCAAAGAAATATTAGATAGATATATGAAGGCAGATAATATTGTATTTCTGATGACAGATATAGTGTGATACTTGTGTCTGTACTTTGTTTTTGTTTGTTGGGCCACATCCAGCAATGCTCAGAGATTACTCCTGGCTCTGTGCTCAGGAGTCAGTGCTGGTGGTGCTAGGGGGTCATATGATGGGATCTAACTGGAATTAGTCACTTGCAAGATAATACTCTAACTCCTGTGCTACCTATCTGGTCCCTTTTATGGGCTTTTATGTGTGTTTTAATTTTTTTTCAACTTGAATTTTGATGCCAAGGCCGCAAATATACAAGTTAAATGTTCTTCCCTCAAGCTACATCTCTAGTACAGAACTCATGGATTATCCTAAGGTACACCTCACTGGAACAAAAGCTCTTTGGAGTTTCTCAATCCTGCTGAAGAGTGGGATTGAGTCCTGAGTGCATGAGGTTGAGACTTCTGATATGAGGTAGTTGGGTCATCTGTGAGACAAATCCCTTTCACAATGATGCCACAGAATTATGAACAAATACAAATCATATTTTAGTCCTCATAGACCAGAGTGTTGGGCTTACCAAATACTTGTTTTTTTTTACAGTGCACACACATATACACACAACTAAATATTGCTTCTATGAAATTATCCACCTTTCTTCAAGTGTTAAAAATCAAAACCAGAACCTGTTGTTACTCAAGGATTAAGGCCATATTCTTATTTTTTCTTCCTCTCTTAGTTGTCATGCCCCAAAACAACACTTCCCTAGTGTGTAGTGCAAAGGTAATCTTATGGCAATAGAAGATTCAGCTGCCCCTCTGGAGCCAATAGCAGGGGCACAACCTTCTCCTAATGTCCATGAAGTAGAAACACTTGTTATTCCTTGATTGAAAAGATAAAATGAATTGGTCTAGAATAATGGTGTTTTGCCTGTAGTGCCTAGAAGCAAGGGCGGGATAACTCCAAAATAACCATAAATAGTTTTTCTATGCCTATCTTCATTTTTATCTTCAGTGAGTTCCATTCAGAGTTTTTAGGGGTCACTTATTTTTCAGTTTCCTTCCACCTATTTTCACCTCCTTCCAGCTCAGTGTCTTTCCCAGTCTTTTCCAGTCTTCAGCCTAGATGTAACATTGGTTCTCTGACCAGTCATCTTACCTCTGTTATATAAGGCCACTGGCAAATCCTTACAGTGGGGCTTAAGGAAGCAAGAAGGAGGTGAAGTAAAGGAAAAAAGGTCATATAAAGGAAACATGGAGTTGAAGAATATTACTCAGAGTAGTAGCTGCCATTACTATACTTTGTCAAGAGCCCTTGTTCCTCACGATATTCCTTCTCTCTGGAACACTTTATTCCAATCAACTGGCCCACACTTTTATTTGTACACCTCAACCCCAGTTCCCATGGCATCATGCCCCTCCTTCTGTTGCTTAGGTCTGGTAACCAAGGAAATTTGGTTTCATGGGCAAATTGATGAAGCTTCCATTTCCACCTTCACATGGCATCCTTCCTGCATAGTACCTGTTTCTCCATTTTTCTCTTCTTAGAAGAATACAGATATTGGATTAGGTCAAACCTTAATCCTTTATGCCCTCATCTTAATGAATTATATTTTTGAGTCAGACCATGTTATGGGATTCCAGGTGGATGAGAGTTCTGAGGAGCACTATTCACTTGGGGACACATGGCTTTTGTTCCTGAACCCACCTGCTCCTCCTTTGTCTTTGAAATTCTCTCTTCTCACTACTTCCCAGCCAGTTCCTTCTCTATTGCATCATCCTTTTGATTGCACAGAGATGCTGTAACTCCATCTATATGAAAAACCCTCCCTGTCCAACCACCTACTGACACACTTTTCTGATCTGGGTTGCAAAGAGTCTTGAATGAGTCAGTCATCCATACTCAGCATCTGTTCTTCTCTGCCAAACTTTCAGCCTAGTTTCCAACTTCACTGGTCACCACTGGTCTGGTCAAGATCATCAGAGTTTTCATGTTACCACATCCCATGGTCAGGTTCTTCACAACCTCTCACTATCATTGAGTGACCAAACCTTGGTCTCTCAATTGTAATTAGGACACAGCACTCTTGGTTCACTCCAATTTCAATCACCCTTTCCCAGACTCTTTCCTTGCTCCTGACCTCTGAGTACTAATATTCTCCAGGACTTCACTCTAGCCTCCTTTTTTCCTTGCATATATGTGCCCCCGGCCATGAATCCTTTCCACTGCCATCTGCCGGTTGATCTGTACCCACTCTGCCTAGTTTGAGTTCTGGCTCACATATTTAAAGCCCCTTTATCTCCATTTGGATGTCTAATTTTCTCCTCAAAACTAGCATGTCCTAAGTCTGTACTATTGATCACCTGTCATCTACCAAGTACACTCCTCCCTATTTCTGTATCTCAGTAAATGGCGTCTCCACTGACCCAAGTGTTCAAACACCACAGTATAATTTTTCTACTTTTCTCATATTCAACATTTCCCCTCAACATACAAATTTAACCACTTCTTTTTGTCTTGATGCCTTCCTCCTTGGTCCACACCACTAAAATCTTATGCTTGGGTTTTAGTAATGGTGACCAGTGAATACCCCTCTCACTCTACTTCATTCCACTCTCCCTAGGAGCTACGAGATTTCATCATGTCATTCCTTGTTCAAAGCTCTCCTAGCTTTTTATGGAATCACAATTCTTTACTTGACTTATGAGGCCCTTGGTACACCTAATGATTTCCTCAAATATGCTTGGCTTTTCTTTTCCTTGTCTTTTTTATTTCATCAAATCATTGTCAGCAATCTTGACTCTTTCATGGGACCTTGATCGTACCAAGAGTTGTAATTTCTGGGCTTTTCCCCAGGATGCTTTTTTGTCTCTGACATTCTCTGTCTTCTGATAAGATTTGTTTCCTCTTTCACATTGCTGTCAGCTCAGATACCACCAACTTAGACAAGACCACATAAAGGTGGTGTGGTCTCAGAACCCCCTTTCCTCACCTAGTGCTCTTTTCCAATCCCACACATGGCTGTTTTAGTTCTCTGCTTCTTTGCCAGTTTCATTTGTTTTTGTAGTTCTTATCACTAATTGTAATTTTTTTTATATATTTGTTTCTTTGGTCTCTTAGCTGCTTGAGGGTAGGTCATTATAAAAAGATCTAGCACACTATATACTTTATAGAACGGAGTAATAGTACAGCAGGTAAGACATTTGTCTTTCACATGACTGATCCAGCTTCAATCCCTGGCATCCTATATGGGCCCCAAAACACCACCAGGAGTGATTCCTGAGTGCAGAACTAGGAGTAACCTCTGATCATTGCTAGATGTGGCTCCACAAAATAAACAAACTGTATGACTATTATTGTTGAAAATATTTTACAAATTCTACTAAAATTAAAGGTTAATTAATTGCTAACAAGGGTTTCTATGTGGATTGACAACAGTATTTTTGTGGAGGGTTTTATTTCATTTCCTGCCTTCATATAGGAAATATTGGCCTTCAAAGATACTAGTGACACATTCATATTTGAAGCTGATAATAGACATGTTTATAATTCAAATAGGTACCATTATTTAACTATGATGATCTTGAGAGTGGGCCAGTGTTGGTGGCTCAGTTCTGAATTGTAGAATATGATGAAAGTGGCATTGTTTGACAGTTGTCAGATGTCAAGGTCAAAGGAATCTTGACTTCCTCTAATCCTTAGACCATTTCAGTCATCCAAATAGAGTGAGGTGGCTAAGAGGATATCCCCAAGCTATTCAGCCTGACACATTAAAACCCATCTCAGCATCAAATTGCTTTCCTAGCATGACTTATTACATTTAGGTGAAGAATGGCTGGAACTTGAGTAGATTCAATCTCATCTTGGGTATGGACACCCAGGTGAGCATGACAAGAGGCCCATCTACTAATGCTCTGGAAAAACTTACTCTGCTAAGAGCAGAAGCTCTTCCCCCAACAGCCCAGTGTGGGCACTATGTTGAAAGTTGATCCTCCAATTCCAGTCAACTTCCCACAAAAACATAAATTTGGACCATTTTGCTAAATGAATTCCAAATCCCTAACCTACAGAGGGTGAGATAAAGGATTTTTTTTTGGGGGGGGCTTTAAGTCATTAAGTTTTAGGGCTATTTGGTTGTGTATCATACATAATAAACATATTTAGAAATGCAAGGATAATGAGCATGAACATTCTAGCACAAAGCTACTAATGATGACACAGGAGCTAGAATTTAAATGGTCTGATTGACTAGGCTTCACAGTTCCCTGTTCACACCATATAGTAGGGCAAGAAGTCATCTCAAATGAGACCAGGAGAATAAAGCCACATTATAAATCTATGTTAAGGCAGTTAATATGGTTGTACCTTGGATATTTAGTTAGATGGTCTTGCTTCAAAGTAAGACCATGTTTGAGGTAGTCTCTGCCTATGCTTCTAAGTTTCCCTTTTCCCCCAACCTCATTCCACCATATAGATGGCATCTTGCTTTCCATTTTTTTTCCTTTTTCCTTTACTTTTGGGCTTCTGCCTAGCATATGATTCTGATAACTCATTTTTGCCATAGATGAGTAAGTGACATAAGTTGTCAGATCATGGAGTGCTTTGGTAATAGCAAATAGAAGAGCTAATCTGATTTATATGAGCTAATCAGAGTCATTCTCTGGAATTTTGAAATGCTCTTTGAGATTTCTAAGTTGAGATGGGGTTAGTCAGGTACCATAACTTTCAGCTGCATGGAGGAAGAAGTTCATTCAATGGAAATGATGCCAATTGGAGGAAAGAGTGTGTGTATGTGAGATTATTTTCTATCTTTGGAGCTCTCAGTCAGCAAGTCCATCCCTTTCTAATCTATGAGAATCAATGATTCTCTGTTTCTCTCTTTCTCTCTGTCTCTCTTTCTCTCTCTTCCTCTGTCTCTCTCTCTGTTTCACCCTTTGAGTTTCCATCACTTGGAGTGTAACTAGAAAAATCTAGTCCTGTTTTCAGGAGCATTGGAAGTATCATCCATTCTCCCCAAATCAAGCTAATTCTGTAGCATCTGGAGCATAGGAACATCCTTGTGCTGTACTTGAACTGACCTTCCCACAGAGGGTGAACTTGTCCCTTCATCTTGAAGGAAATTCCAAAAGCCATCGATGATCTCTGGGGGTGAGCTCAAAATAGGGTTCTGATGGATGACTAGCACAGTCTCTCCCTTTAAAACCTTAGTCATCTCTGTGTCCGTTTTCCCTCAGCTCTCACCCCCTCCTCCAATTCTGAACACACATATTCACAAAAACTTCCTGTTAGTCATCAGGTCCTGTTGATTGGGATCACGTACTTTATGGAAGGAGGTGGAGTAAACCATAATGAAATTCTGTGGCCAGCGGCTTTTTCTTCCTTCGGAATATCCTGTAAATCTTCCTCTTCTTCCACTGCAGCTGGGTCCTTCTTGTCTCGGACCTCAACCTCTGCGGCCTTTATCTTATCTCTCCTAGAATTTGTTCTCTAATGCAAACTTATGATGGTACCTGTTTTTGATGGGTGTTATAGGTTTTCAGGTTTTCCACTACTGATTCGCTACCTGGCAAGCTCAGTGCTCAGGGCACTCCACGAAATGATCCACATTTTCTTGCCAACATCTTGCAACCTCCAAGAATCCGTCTCCTAGTCACCCTTTCTTCTTTCCTCACACTGAAGCTGTCCTCTTTTTCTGAGTCCTAGAGATCCATTTCCTACCTCTTCCTTCTTCCCCAAAGAGGGCCTGAACAGGTCAATCCACCAGTGACCAGCCCCTCCCAAACAATGGCTGTCTAGACAAGGTTTTATTTTTTATTTTCTTTTTCCCTTTTTCCGAACTCTGCTCACATTCCTGGGGACTCTTTGGCCAGGACAAGTCAAGTTCTTGGTGTTTTCTTAAAACTCCTGATTATATATTCAAATTAGCTGGGTACATTATTTCCAAACCCAGTTTCTTTCTTGTCGTCTACTTTCAAATTACATCCTCATGCTATGGTGGTGTATTTATTCCTAAGTATGAATTAAGGATCATTAGCATTTATTTGGTGACCTACCGATAGAAAACTGCTTATTATTAACATTATTTCAAACCCAAACCAGGAGGAAAGTATCAGTAGGAAAAAAGGGACAGAACTGCTATGGCCATTCCTAGAGTTTCTTGTTCCCCCCATGTCCCATTTCTCCTTCCACCACCCCCCCATTGCCACAGTTTCTAAGCCAAATCCTCTTTCATTTTTAGTATCTTCATCCTCTCCCCACTTATTTTGATCTGGGATCTTAAACTCAAAATTGATATCGAGAAATTGTAGATTCTCATCGCGTATCCTCTCTTATGGCTGAGACCATAAGAGTTTTTCAGAGGGAGTCAATGGAAGGACATGCTATGGAGTGGGAACTGCTTGTGCAAACTGATGTGATCTAGAAAGAGCCATTTATGAAGTGAAGACTCCATGGCTCACAACGAAGTCTGTGGATTTCATTCTTGGACTTGGCAATTGTGGTGAAGTTGGTAAACCAGACCACCTCTGGGATTTGTCACATGCCCCTTGTCTTGTTTGCTGTCCACAAAGGGCAGAATCTGTCCAGAGTCGGCCACAAATAATAGTCATCATCTTGGCCGAATTCTGGGGAGCGACTTCCTGTACACCGAGATCCTCCAGGTAATTCTATCACCAAGGAAGTTTAACACCCTTTCCAAGGTGGAGGACTTGAGGCAAGAGAAAGAGATTCTTAAGGAGCGCTGGACAGGGAGTGGCAAGTCCTCATCCATCTGGAGAAAGTGGCTACCTGCACAGTTAGGGCCCCCATGGGAGAAGAAGCCCTCCCCGGGTATCAGCACTCAGGTGCCCTGAGAACGACCATTATTTCTCCCCATATTAGGAGGGGCGAGCTGGATGACTAAGACGCTCAGTGGATGCCAGAGAGCCAGGGCGGGCAGTCCTGAGCCCGGTGCCAATGGGGAGCCCCTTGGGGTGGAAAGTTTGATTCCTTCCCTGCGTGCCTGTGGCTGGTGTGTCCTGCTAGACCGAATCTCCCCGCCGCCGGGGACCCCGTTGGGTGGACTTTGGAGAGTCTTTGCAGAATAATAACTGAGAGGGGACGGAGGATGGGGGACTGGAAAGACATATGGGGTGGGGAGAGAGGCTGGAAAGACTTCCGGACTGGCTCTTGCGTGGGACCACCTCGCTTTCCTCCTGTCTAGAGGGTGGGGCGAGGCCACCCGAGGGGCAAGATCTGCCCTCCCTTGGGTGGGTGGGATGGGTAGGTGCCTGCGTGTGTCGGTCGGGGTGATCGGGGCGGAAAAGTGAGGCCCTCCAGGGCGGGGAGCTGAGCCCCACGACGGTCCTCTCGTGGCGTCCGGCCACCGCCGCCCCTGGTTTACCTGTTTCCCGGGCTGGCTGTCCACCTTGCAGCCGGGCGGGCCCTTGGAGAGGGGAGTGGGAGTGGGGGGGAGGTCTGTGTGTGTGTCTAGGGGGCTTCGCGGGTGGCGGGGCGGGCCAGAGCGCTCTCGGGGCTCCCGGACGGGTCCCCCGGGGCGCGGCCGGAGCAGCCACCCTCCCGTCCCCCTCCCGCCCCGGGGGCCGGGCCGGGCTCCCGGGGGGCGGGGACTCGCCCAGTGGCAGGCAGCGGCGTCCGGGCCGGCGGGCGGGCGGGCGCGGGGCGGCTTCCTGCAGGCGGCGCCGGGGCGAGCCGGGGCCCGCTGCAAGCCACCGCCGCCGGGTCGCCGACCGGGTCGGCGCGGGGGGCCGCGGCGCTCGGGCCGCGTCGGTGCCTCCTCCCCGGGGCGCGCTCGCGCGGCCGTCGCTGCTGCTGCTGCTGCTGCCCGCGCTCGTTGCCGGTGCCGCCGCCACTGCTGCTGCTGCTGCTGCTGCCGGTTACGCCAGCCCCGCCGCCGCCCGCTCTGATTCTGCGCATAGGCAGCCCCCAAGCCTGTCATTCTGCAAAAACACAGTTTACTCAACACGCCGCACACACTCGCACACACACACACACGCGCGCACACACGCGCACCCGGGGCCCCCTCGCGCACACGCACGGAGGGCGCGAGCGAGCAGACGCGCACACCCGGCGAGCCAAGTTCCGCAGCCTGGCATGGCTTCTGGGGACCTTTACGAGGTACGGGGCCGCGGGGTTCGCGGGGTTCGCGGGCGGGCGGGCGACGGGGCCGGGGCGGGTCGGGTCGGGCCGAGTCGGCCGGGCCCGGGCCGGGGCCGGGACTGGGCTGGGTCGGGCTGGGCGAGCCGGAGTTGCCTAGCTCGCGGTGGCGGCGGCGGCCGGAGGGTGGCGGGGGCCGGGCGCGCCTCCTCCCGCCCTGCCCGCCTCCCGCGGCGCCCGCGCCCGCTCGCTCTTTCTCTTTCTCTCGCACTCTCTCTCTCTCGCTCTCTCTTACTCCCTCTCTCTACTTTGCGGCCTTGGAGGGGGGAAAGGAGGAAGCCGGGCGGAGCCAGGCGGGGGAGGTAGCGGTCCCGGGGAGGCGTTGCTCGCCCGACGAGCCGCCCCGAGTGCGGAAAGTACAGGTAAAAGTCGGCGCCGGACGTGCCGGGAATGCGGGGGGCCGCGCTTCGGACGCCGGGGGTGCGGGGCGCGCGGGGGTACGCGGCCCCGGGTTGGGCCAGGGGGCAGCGCGGGACGGGCGGGGGCGGCCCCACCCGAGCGCGCCAGGGTCTCCCCCAGCACCCCCCCTCCGTTCCGGGGAGGGGAGGAAGGGGCGAT
>PVKC010052148.1:0-10278 GCA_004027635.1 Crocidura indochinensis | reverse complement strand
ACACCCAGTGACGCTCAGGAGTTACTCCTGGCTATGTGCTCAGAAATCACTCCTGGTTCGGGGGACCATATGGGATGCTGGGGGATCGAACTGTGGTCCGTCCTAGGCTAGCGCAGGCAAGGCAGATGCCTTATCACTTGCGCCACCGCTCCGGCCCCGCAAAACTTTTTCTTTTTAAGATTTCTCTGATCCTTTATGCACCAGGAACTCATTTAAGAATTCATATTCCTAAATATATATTAGGCATTTGATGTGTAATTGTATGCTGCGATCTACTGAAGATTTATACAATAGTGAGTAATCAAAGATTGCTGAGATTTTTGTGAGAACATATGTGAAGTCACTTAGAATGTCTGGCACATAATAGGCACTTAATGTATTTTATTTTCACTTTTTATTTGTCTTCTTAGCTTCCCATGAAAAGGGGTATATACAGGGTTTTTACAATAATTTAAAAATTTTAGTCAATGATTTCCATTACCTTTCTTAAAAATTTTCTGAATCAAGTAGTGTCATAATATTGCATCGATTAAATGATAATTCTTTAAAATCTGTATTGAACCATGAGCTCATATTATATTTTATCATTTCACATTTGTGGCAGTAATTTCTACCAATGGCAAAACAAATGTATTGATTAGTTAAGCATGATCATGGGCCTTTCTGATGTGAATCTATCTTTGATTCTCCATTTGAAGCAGCATTATTTGAAGACTTATTTGTCTGATGTCTCCTGTCACATCCTCAAAATTTTGTTGGGAGTTGCTTTGGTTTTAGTTTTGATTTCATGCATATTTATCTCACTTTCCCTCTCTTCTCTGGTTTTGTAACAAATGGAGGAGAAAAAGGAAAGGAAGGATGTTATGGTTATTTTCACAAGCTACTGCCCTGTATTTTAATTAGAATTAAACTTACATTCTGTGTACTGCCCTGTATTTTAATTAGAATTAAACTTACATTCTGTGTTATAACAGAGAATGTAATCCTCCAGTATAATGATTTTATCAGTGTTACTGCATTCAGACATTGTTACTAAATCCTTAGTTTAATTTATCAGATACTAATTCATGAGTGATGATAAGTAGAATTGATTTTTGGGGGGAGGAGGTCACACCTGGCAGTGCTCAGGGGTTACTCCAGGCTCTACGCTCAAAAATCACTCCTGGCAGGCTTGGGGAACCACATGGGATGCCGGGATTCTAACCACCGTCCTTCTGCATGCAAGGCAAATGCCCTACCTTCATGTAATCTCTCTGACCCCAAGTAGAATTGACTTTTAACTACAAAAATAGGTCTACTTTCTCCCAACAGGAGAAAGAGTATTTTCAGAGATGAGCAGTTGATTAGCAGTCAGGCCAGAACTTAACCTCATAGTTTTTCAACACAGCCATTGCTGAAAATTATTTACTTCTGTGCGTCAACTCTTAGACACCTAAATATCCTGAACCTCTCCATTGGGCAAATTATATTAGATTTCCAGTATATCTTACCCCATCCTGTAGTCTCTGATTGCCTTATCAGTTTCTCTCTCTTTATTTCTGAGGCTGAGACTTTTCAGAGCACTTCTAGGAATTCCTAATCCTATATAACCGTATACATACAGTCTTTTCCATTAGCTTCTATTTTGGGTGTTCTTTTTTTAAATTTTATTTTATTGAAACCATTGTGATCTATAAAATTCTTCATAGTTGAATTACAAATATACAGTAAATCAGGGCCATTTCTATCACAGTGTTGATTTCCCTCTACCAATGATCTCAGAATACACCCTTTACCACCATCCTCAGCCCCAACGCCTACCAATATAACAGACCCATTTAGTTTAGATTGTTAAAGTTTAGATATCTTGATTCTATTGTTATTGACTTTGACTTGGATATTTATTTCTGTCCTTTATTTTCTCCCCCAATGCATCTGAGACCTCTTGGCCCTTGGCCCCCATTCTCTCTTTTTTCCTTTCTTCTTAGTTTTATAGAAAAAATGCAGAAATATGTGGTAAAATAAAATAATCTCTGTCCCAAGGTTCTATGAAAAAGGCAGGAGCCCCTATTTAAAAACAAAACGAAACAAAACAAAAACAAAACAAGAGAAAACAAAAGAAAAAAGGGCTGGTCTGTGGAGGTTTTTGTTTGTTTGTTTTTGCATAGGTGCAGCAAAAGTTGGGGAAAATAAGAAGGAAAAACCTTTGGCCTAAAAACAGGGAGTCCCTATTCATGAAGCATCCTGCCATAAGACCAACTACAATCTCCGGGCTTACTAAGTTGTCTAACCCCAAAGTCTTTGTGGTTCCAGTATACTAAGTTCTTCTCAATACTCTTGTTCTCAGTCAGGGTTCTAAAATTAGAGACCCTGTTTTTGCACAGATCCTATGTTGAAGTTAGGGTGTCACAGAATGTCTTCTGGTTTCATCTCAATGAAATGAGGCAATGCAGGGAACTCTGCCCTGAAAGCAAGTTGTAGTTTCCCGGTGATCAGGATGTCATAAGAACCCACTTTGAAATAAGTTGGTTCCAGGACAGCATTAGGGCTTTGCCTGGTAGAAGTCTGATTCCTGGTGCTGGTGCAGAAAACTGTGCCAGTTCCAAACATGAGATCCAGTGTTCAGGGATGAATGGCCATTGTCTGAAGCCCAAGCCAAGTTATTGTGACAAATGTTCAGGCTGAAAGACCCCATTGCAATTTAAAATGATGAGTTCCTATTCGTATTAGATAAGAACTTGTTTCCATATGTAAGATTTCCCCAATTTAATTTGCCTCTGCAAAAAAAGGAACAATTTCACATGATAATACTGGTGCATGTGGGGTAAAAATAACAAGTTAAACAATTTCTATAACCTGGTTCTAAAATAACTCAGAACCTAAGAGAAACTTATCTAGTAGAATCTCCTACTAAACAGACCCAAAAAAAGGAAGGGGGAAAAACTACCTTTACATAAGGAAATAGACAATAAGAATTATACCTATTAAGAAAATACATCTGGGCCGAAGAGATAGCATGGAGGTAGGGCATTTGTTTTGCATGCAGAAGGATGGTGGTTTGAATCCTGGCATCCCATCTGGTCCCCTGAAACTGCCGGAAGTGATTTATGAGTGTAGAACCAGGAATAACCCCTGAGTGCTGCCAAGTTTGATCCCCCCCCCCAAAAAAAAAAACCCCAAGAAAATACATCTAAAGAAATATATGAAAAACAGTACATATTCCCTTTAAGTCTTTTGAAATTGTCTGGGGGAATAAAATATGGATCACAGGTTCAGCCTGCAACACGGTCTTGTGGAATCTGAAAAACAGCTTCCACCAGTTAAGGATCAGACAATGTCTTCAAGCTGGGGTTTTCTCAAAAACTGAGTTGGGCCACAGTAATAGTGGTGGAGATCAGGGTCAAATATGGATAGGTCACATTCAAGGCAAGATCCTTAACCCCTGTACTTCTATCAGGCCCAATTGCATTCACTCCCACAACACAGGGATGTCTCCTCAAAATTTGGCCATCTTACTCTCCCATGCCCCAAACAACTGACTCTGGTTGTTGGGCCCCATTGTTAGGTCGTGTCTAATAGTTTCAAATGTTTAGTAGGACCAAGCATTTCAGTGAAACAGTTTTTTTTTGTTTGTTTGTTTAGGAGACCTTAGTTTATAATACTGCTACTATTTAGGGGTTTCATGCATAATGATTCACTACCATATCCTCCCCCAGACTATTTAGATTCTGCTATCATTGACTCTGTACCCCCTTCAAAATATCACTCTCCTCTTCTCCCTTGTGGTAAGCTTCCTACAATTCTTTTGCCTTTGGGCATTTATAATAACTATTTTTTAAATTCTGCATATGAAAAAGATCATTTTGGGACTCTACCTCTTTCATTTTATTTATTTATTTATGGTTTTGGCTTGGAGGAATATTGAACCGCAATTCATCTTAGGTCAGTCGAGTGCAAGGCAAACGGCCTACTACTGTGCCACTGCTCTGGCCTCTCTACCTCTTTTCCTAACTATGTTTACTCAGTGTGATACTCTCCAGATCTATCCATGTAGCAATAGATTGCATGATTTAATCTCTTTTAAAGCCAATTCGCATTTGCTTGTGTATATTACGGTAGTCTATCTACTCATCAGTTTTTTTTGACACTTGGGTTATCTCACTTTTTTTTTTTTTTTTTTTTTTTTTTTTGGTTTTTGGGTCACACCAGTGGTGCTCAGGGGTTACTCCTGGCTGTCTGCTCAGAAATAGCTCCTGGCAGGCACGGGGGACCATATGGGACACCGGGATTTGAACCGACCACCTTAGGTCCTGGATAGGCTGCGTGCAAGGCAAATACCATTGTGCTATCTCTCCGGCCCCTATCTCATACTTTTGTTATTGTGAATAATGCTGCAATGAGCATAGTAGTGCAAATGTTTTTTTCTGAATAGAGTTTGGGGTGGATTTTCTGGGTCATATGAAAGCTCAATTTTTAGGTTCTTTTTTTTTTTTTGTGCAAAGTTTCCATATTTTTTTCAAAAAGTCAGCACTTCCACCAGCCATGAAGGAAGGCTTATAAAAGTGACCGCTTTTGTTCTTTGTAATGTGTGCCAAGTTTCACAGGTGTGAGATGATATCTTATTGCTGTTTTGATTTTCATTTCTCTGATAAGTGAAGAAGAGTATTTTTATATACACTATTCTTCCATCTGTCTTCATTGAGAAAGTTTATGTCATCCTTTTCTCTCTACTGGATAGGGGTATATTTTTCCTTGTGAACTTCTACCAGTGATTTATATATCTTGGATATTAACCTTTTGTCAGATGTGTGATAGCAGTTATTTTTTTCTCTAGTTTGTGGGCTGTCTTTTTATTCTGGTCCTCATTTCTATTGCTGCCTTTGTTCTTCACCCTCTATAGAACCTTAAAGGTAGAGATATTTTAGATCCTTTGTCAGTGAGATAGAGTCCCAAATAATGTTTGGTTCTACAAGTTTCAGTAACCAGTATATAAAACTTGTATGAGAAGAGAATCCAAGCATAACATTGGATTTCATACCTCTTCATTACCCTTTTCTAGCCCTAACCTTCAGCAGCTCTTCTACCTTTGGTTTAAGTAGTTATATTTTTTATCAAGATTAAGATTATTTTTGCCTTTTTTTGCTAAGAGTGTTTATGTGGGTTTTACACCTTCCTTACTTTATTCGCAATTTATTGTCAAATAGCCCTCTAACCTAATACAATATATTTTGACTCCCAGTATTGTTCGTTCCATAGAGGATATTCTTCTATATAGGATTGTCATCTAATTGTAGAGTCTACACGGTGTAATTTGAACAGTATCTCCATTGGAGGGATGAATGCAAGGAGAATGGAGCTCTTATTAATTGCTGATGGGTATGCCGTCTAATTAAGCATTTCTGGAAAACAATATGGATATTACTCAATAAACTGGAAATTGAGATCTCATGTGATCCACTCCTAGGGATATAACCTGGAAACACAAAACACTTTACAGAAATGCCCTCTTCACTCCTATGTTCTTTGCAGCAGTACTATTTACAATAGCCAGAATCGGTGACTAAAGAACTGTGGTACATGTGCAGAATGAGATACTATTCAGCTGTTAGGAAAAATAAAGTAATGAAATTTACTGTACTTGAATGGACATAGTGAAATGAGTCAGTGGGAGAGAGATATACATAGCAGAGTTTCACTCATCTGTGGGATATAAGAAAAAAAGACAGGTTAGTAATAATATCTAGTGATTATAGCAATGAGGACCGGAAGGACGAGCCCATGGTATGAAGCTTACCACAAGGAGTGGTGAACATAGAGCACTAACTTCACTGACACTACCATGACAATGATAGAGTGAGAAGTTGAATGCCTGTTCTGTAGATGAAGATGGGGGTGGAGGGAGAGAAGGAGAGAGGTAGGAGCTCAGTGTAGAATACTTCTAGTGGGAAAGTTTCACTGGTGAAAGTTGATGTACATTTGATGACTGAAACCCAGCTATGAATATATCTGTAACCACAGTGTTTAAGTAAAGAAATTATTTTTTTGGGGTCACACCCAGTAGTGCTCAGGGGTTACTCCTGGCTCCATGCTCAGAAATTGCTCCTGGCAGGCACGGGGGACCATATGGGGCACTGGGATTCGAACCGATGACCTTTTTGCATGAAAGGCAAACGCCTTACCTCCATGCTATCTCCCGGGCCCTTAAGTAAAGAAATTATTAAAGACTGGGGCCAGAGAGATGGCATGGAGGTAAGACGTTTCCCTTTCATGTAGAAGGTATTGGTTCGAATCCCGGCATCCCATATGGTCTCCGAGCCTGCCAGGAGCGATTTCTGAGCATGGATCCAGGAGTAACCCCTGGGGGATGCCGGGTGTGACCCAAAAACCATAAAAAAGAAATTATTAAAGATTAAAAAATCCTAGTGTATTTCACAGCTAAGAAACAGCCTATCCAGATTTCCATCTCCAAAATGAAGTTGCTCCCCACCAAAAAGTCCTAGAGGTAGCACAAGTTTGGAAAGAATGGAGTGACATTCAGCTCTTTTTTTTTGGGGGGGGGTTCTTTTATTTACATTATTCTAAGGGATTTATGAGTTCATAAAGTGTAACCTAAGAAAGTTTTATACCAGTGATCTAATCATAATGAATCTGGATTATTACTCTATAAATTCACAGTAGTAAGATAATACACATTTTTGTGGTTTTTGAATGTATTAACATCCTATGGTCTTACAATTGGGTTTTATTTGGCACATTTAAGTAAAATGTTTCTAACTAGAAAAAATATATTAAAAACCAAAAAACATTTGCTGTTCACTGGATTCTATTATGAGCATAGTAAATAGCTCTTTCAAATGCTGTTAAATATTCGATACTATGTGACTCATATTTTCCCCTCCACTTTAGAGTTTAGAATATTTGGGCTGATATTGGCTGGTTCACGTACACAAACATTATATACCAGATTTGTGTTTGTGATGTCTGACTTTAGTGTTCATACTGCAAACTCATGATAATCTGTCTATAAAGAAAAGTCCTACATGTGGGCGTACATAAGAAGCTAGATGTTGACAACTAGATTAGGAGCCAACGAATCAGTTTCTGTTCTCAGTTTAGAGACTTGTGTTCCTATGATGCTCAGTAACTCAATAAATTCATTCAGTTTTCAACTCTTTAGTTTGTTCATTTGTAAGTTTCAATTTGTTATATGTGATACCTGAATTAATTACAGTTCTGATATTTTGTGGACTAATTATAAATTTTAAATCTGTATATATATCTCAGTGTAAAACTCATTTTTCTCTTATTTTAGGCTCTGGGTTTGATCCTCAAAACCACAAACAATTATAACATAAAAAGTTGTTTTATACAGGCTAGAAGAGAGTAGACTGACATCATTACTACTATAAGACAAAAGTGCTGTCCATGAATATTTTTCCTGCAAAATAATCATTCAGATATGATGGAAAATAAAATTTTTGACAAAAATCAAAAGCTAATAAAGTACACTACCCATCCTCCTCCCTATAAAATATTGAGTTATTATGAAAGGAAAAAATAAAAAAATATGAACAAGGAATGACAATAACAGAAAAATACAAAATAATATGAAATAACACCAAAAGATAAAAGGGGAGAAAGGAGATTAAAGATTCAAGAGGAATGTATAGAAAAATGATAAGTTAACACCAGTAAAACAAAATACCAACAAACAAAACTCATCCTTCTTTTAGATGTACAATCCCCATGATAATCAGAAAGCAAAAATCTAAAATGGAGACTTTAAGTAAAATAAAAGGAAATGGAAAGAACAGGGGAACCATTCATATGAAATTACACATAAAGACATATGGGGGAAATTACAAACAACCATCAAAACGATATATAATTGCAATAAGGTAGCCACATATATTAACATTCACCTTAAATGTGGTTGGTCCACACTTGCCAATCCAAAAAACAAGCAAACAGAGAAGCTGGATGGATAAGAAAATAAGATTTATTGGTATGATAAATATAAGTGTCTTGCTATATATAACGGCAAATATAAGCTCGAGTGAAAGCCAGCAACAAGTTGTTTCAAGCTAATAATGCAGAAAAAAGGATAGCAAGTATTATTCTTATGTCTGATAGTTGTTTTAAAATTTTAAAAAGTAATAAGAGGCAAAGGTTTATTTTGCTCAAGGTCTCAAAATACCAAGATAGTCAGAACCATCTATATATAAGCAGCCAGTATGAGGACTTCCAAATATATTAAACAATGATTAATTAGTACATCACAAGGAACATATTGATAAAAATACAAAATTGTAGGGTTCTTTTTTTACAAACTACCTACAGCAATGGGCAAATTATCCAGATAGAATATTAGTAAGGAAATAATGGCATTAAATAAAATAATGGAAAAGATAGTGTTTTATAGACAAAATATACAGTATCTTTATTCACCAAAAAATTGAATACATATTCTTATCAAGTACACAGCAGAATATTCTCATTGATAGATAGTATGTTGATGCACAAATGAAATATTAATGAATATATGTAGATTTATATAATATCAAGAATTTATCTGATTATAGTGTTATGAAACTAGTAATACTGAAAAGAAAATAGTTTAAATCCCAAATGTGTGGAGACAAACTATATGCTTTTGAACAACTCCTGGGTCAATACATAATCAAATGAGAGAATAAATTTATTGAGTGATGATTAAAATGAAGATAAGGTCTATTGGATATCTTTGGATGCAGGAAAGGTATTTTTGTTTTGGGGCCATATCTGGCTTATCTGGATCAGTGATGATTCCTGGTTCTGTTCTCAGAGATCACTCATGGTATGTTAGGGGGATCATCTGGGATTACTGGGGATATTATGTGGGTCCACCATATGCAAGGCAAATGCCCTATCTGCTGTATTATCACTCTTGCCATAACAAAGCCTTATTAGGAGAGTATATCTCGTTAATAATTACAAAAACTTATTTTATAATCATGGGGAAATTAGAAGTGAGGATAAAATAGAACCAAACATATTCAAATGGAAATAAAATCAGAGCAGTAGTATATGATACAAATCCCAAAAGATGATATAAAGTATCAGTGAATGTAAATACCAGATATTTAATTGTATCAGTAAATTTATAACTCTCTCATCAAACTTATCAAGAGAAAAATCCTGATTTAAAAAATCTTAAATGAAAGAATGAAGTTTTAGCTATTACTGCAGAAATAAATCTGAGCTTAGAGACCACTCTAAACACTGATACTTAACAAATTGTTCTTCTTAGACTAATTGGGCAAAAGAATCATATAAATTTCTTAAAATGAAATGATAAAAGAATGATCAGAACACTCACACACACAAAAAGAAATCAAAGTAGTAAACAAATGGCTCCCTAAGAACAAAAGCTCAGTAGCAGATGGTTTTGAAGGTTTTATAAAAGTTTCAAAGAAACCCTCTTGGTAAATCTTTCCTCAAAATAAAAAGAGTTTGTGGATACCCTTATTAGCATTCTTTGGGACATTAATATATCTAATTCCTAAACCAAAAAGGACAGCACAAATGTAAGAAGACTATAGACCCCTACCACTGCTATATGCAGCATTTCGGTATAATTTTACTGTGATTAAGGGATTCAAAACAAACTACCATAAAATGAAAAAAGGAGTCTATATTATTATTGTCAAAATATGAATTTCTTATATAGATGAATGCTCATCTGGAGATGTGTTTGTTTGCATGTGCGTGCATGTGTTTTGAGTGAGACATAGAATTTTAGGTCATGACTTTGAATCTGAGCAGATCTCTGTTTAAACATGAATCTTTGTGACCTTGTGATATTCCCCCCTCTCCATGAATATTAGCTTTTTCCTTTGTCAGATCAAGGTATGGTATTATTGTATTATGTGTATGGAGTGCTTAACATGTTGACAGACATATTGCTGGTGCGTTTGTTATTTGTTTTCATGTGGATGGTATGAGAGTTTATTTGAATAAGCTCCACCTAAACAGCCAGGGTTAGTGAAGAAATTGATTCAAACAAAGAAGGCATTTTACTTAAGTGAATACTGAATAGTGCCCCCTGGAGAGTTTGGGGTGTGGAGTAGTGGTGGCAGCACACATGGCAGCTCAGGGTTCATTTCTGGCTGAGTATTCAGACATCACTCCTGGTAGTACATGGGCTCACCTTGAAGGCAAACTTCCTAAGTACTGTACTGGTCCCTGGATAGGGTTTACTTCTTTTTCTTCCTTCCTTCCTTCCTTCCTTCCTTCCTTCCTTCCTTCCTTCCTTCCTTC